>JAQQAF010000004.1:36100815-36340815 GCA_029747655.1 Ensete ventricosum | reverse complement strand
TGATGTGTGTGGTCCCATGTCGACTTAGGTCATAGGTGGTTACTCATATATCATTACTTTCACTAACGATTTTGCCCGGTATGAATACGTGTACTTAATGAAGTACAAGTCCAAAGCATTTAAGAAATTCAGGGAATATAAAAATGAATAGAGAATCGGACTGGAAAGAGAATTAAGACTCTTCGATCAGATTGAGATGAAAGTACTTAAGTACAGAGTTCACCCATTTCCTCATAGACCATGAGATAATATCCAAATGAACACCTCCTTATACACCCAGCTTAATGGTGTATTAGAAAGGATGAATTACATGCTATTAGACATTGTGCCGTCTATGATGAGTTTTGCCGACCTACCCGTCTCGTTCTGGGGATATAACTTGGAGACTATAACTTACCTTCTGAATAGAGTTACATCTAGGTCGGTAGTGTCTACATCATATGAGATATGAAAATGAAAGAAGTCTGATCTTAAGGTTGTTAAGATTTAGGGCTGCCCTGCCTACATTAGAAGACACAACTCTAACGAATTGGAATCAAGGATGGAGTGATGCAAGTTCATGCGATACCCTAAGAAAACTTGTGTATTATTTCTATCATCCTGAGGATCAAAAGGTCTTTATTGCTAAGTAGGCAGTATTCCTTAAGAAGGAACACATCCTTGGTGGAAACAATAGGAGTGTGATAGAGTTCAGTGATGTTGGAGAACCTAGCTCAAGCAACATTCCGAAAGTCGAGTTTGTTTAGGTACCTAACATATAAGTTTCAACTTTGTGCAAGTCTGGTAGAGTATCTCATCCTCCTTAAAGATATGTGAGACTAATAGATGACAGTTAGGATGTTGATCCTCAGACCTATAAGGAGGCTATTATGAGTATAGATTTTGGAAAGGGACAAGAAGCCATGAATTCTGAGATGTATTCTATATACTCTAATAAGGTTGAGAACTTTGTTGGTGCATCTGAGGGGATCGTACATATTGGTTGCAAATAGATCTTCAAAAAGAAGATCAGAGTATATGAAAAGGTGGAGACCTATAAGGCTTGCTAGTGGCCAAGGGGCATCGTCAAAAGCAAGGAGTTGACTATGACAAAACCTTCTCACCCATAGCCATGCTAAAATCCATCAGAATTCTTTTGGCCATTGCAAAACACTATGACTATGAGATCTAGATGGACGTGAAAAATATATTCTTTAATGACAACCTCAAGGAAGAGGTGTATATGATATAGCCTGATGGATTCGTGTCAAAGAAGAGTCCAGATAAGATGTGCAGGTTGCTCAGGTCTATCTACGAACTGAAGCAAGGTTTCTAAAGTTGGAACACAAGATTTAATGAGACGATAAAATCTTATGACTTCGTTAGAGAACGAAGATGAGCTTTGTGTGTATAGGAAGATAAGTGAGAGCGCTATCACATTTTGATGTTGTATGATGATGACATCTTGATCATTGTGAATGATATATGAATGCTCTCCATAGTTAAGGCTTAACTATCTAGAAACTTCTCTATGAAAGACTTAGGAGAAGTATCCTACATTTTGGGAATTTAGATATATAAATATAGATCCAATAGGATGTTTGGCATGTCCTAGTTTAGGTACATAGACTTCATTGTCAAAAGGTTTGGCATGAAAAATTCTCCAAGAGATTTCATATCAATGACATATGAAATATCACTTTCCAAAAGTATGCCCCTAGAGACTCCCGAAGAAGGAGCAGACATGGATAGGATACCTCTATACCTCTGCAATAGGGTCTATCATATATGCTATACTATGTATCAAGCCTAATATAGCATATGCCCTAAGTGTCACATGCAGATATCATGTGGATCTAGGTTTGGAACACTAAAGGTAGTAAAATACATCCTTAAGTACTTAAGAAGAACTAATGATCTTTTACTAGTATACAGAAGAGGTAGCCTCTAGGTTGAGAGCTACATGGATTCAAGTTTTCAGTCCTATGTCAATGATAGCAAGTCAAACTTAGGGTATATCTTCACCCTGAATGGAGGACCAGTAAGCTGGAAGAGTTCTAAGCAAGATACTACTACTGACTCGACCATAGATGCGGAATACATTGCTCTAACAGATGCAACAAAGGAGGGAGTCTAGATGAAGAAGTTCATTATGGATTTGAGAGTTGTACCAAGCAGCGAGAAGTTGATTCCCATATATTACGACAACAATAGGGCGATTGCTCATGCAATGAAACCCAAGTCTCATCAGAAGTCCAAGCATGTTCTGAGAAGGTTCTCCCTGACCAGAGAGAACATAGACCGTAGAGATGTAGCAATGGAAAGAGCTATATCCGAAGATAATATTACAGATCCATTGATAAAGTCATTGTCTCATATTATCTTTGAATATCACTGGGGTTTGATGTCGATTAGATACATAGGTGATTGACCTTAGGTCAAGTAGGAGATTGAAGGTTATAAGTGATAGAAGTGAAAGGAAGAGTCGAATGAAGTGAAGTGTACATACTTTTATTCATTCACTAATGTCTATTTATACAAAGGAAGAGAGGGATAGAGGGGTTAGACGTTGAGGATTTCCCTCAACAATCTAATTATTCTGGTACTGGTTGTTACAACAACGCTAACAACTCTATCTTTCAACATGCCCCTGTAAGATTGCGCTCCTGCCAAGGATGCAGATCTTGGACCGATGAAGTGAAAATAACTTGCGGGAGAGTGGCTTCGTGAGGGAGTTCGTCAGTTGATCTGCTATGTGAATATGAGAGACACGTGGTTGATGATTCATCACTTGATCTCGTACAAAGTGGAAGTCAATTGCTATATGTTTAATACGAGAGTGAAACATCGGATTGGCATATAAGTAGGTAGCCCTGATATTATCACAGTATATTACAGGAGTAGCAGAGGAGCGGATGTTAAGCTCTTTGAGCAGATTCATCACCTAGTTAAGTTCAGCAGCTGTAGTTGCAATTAAGCGATACTCAGCTTCATTAGATGACCGAGCAATTGTCTTTTATTTCTTGGAACTCCAACTGATTAGATTAGCTCTGAGAAATATAATATACCTAGATATTGATGTTCTATCTTCAATGTTCCCAGCCCAATCAGCGTCAGCATAAGTATGAAGTTGAAGTGGAGAGTTTTTGTAGAAAACGATGCCATAGTCAAGAGTACCTTTAAGATATCGTAATACTCGTTTAACAGTTGACCAATGAGTGGCAGATGGTCTATGCATGAATTGTGATAGCTTGTTAACGGCAAATGAGATATCTGGGTGAGTGAGGGCTAAATATTGTAAGAAGCCAATCACTTGCTGATATTGTGTATCCGTAGCAGGACTGCCATCATTTAACCGAAGCGATTCACCAGTGGAAAGAGGAGTCGAAACAACATCTACATCCTTCATGTTTATCTTTACTAATAAGTCCTGAGTGTATTTTCATTGAGAGAGGAAGAGTCCCGAAGATGTAGACGTTGCCTCCAGACCCAAAAAATAATTCAAGGGACCGAGATCTTTGAGGGAAAATATGGCGGCCAATTGGTTAATGGACATTGTGACCTCCATAGAATTACTATCTGTCACAATAATATCATCAACATATACCAGAAGATATATTGTACTATTAGGTTGTTGACGGAGAAATAAGGAGGTGTCAGACTTAGAGTTAGAGAAGCCGACGGACATTAAAAATGAGCCAAGTTCATTGTATCATGCTCTCGGAGCTTGTCGAAGACCATATATAGCCTTGTGGAGTTTGCAGACATGTTTCAGATATTAAGGATGAAGAAAACCAGGAGGTTGCTCCATAAAGACCTCGTCAGTTAATGTTCCTTGTAAGAATGCATAGTTCACATCAAGTTATCGCAGTTGCCATCCTTTTGAAACAACTAAACTCAGAATCAGTCGGATTGTTGTGGACTTAACAACAGGACTGAATATCTCTGTAAAATCAACACCAGGACGTTGATGGAAACCTTTGGCCACTAAGCGAGCCTTGTACCTGGTAATGGACCCATCAGGGTTCCGCTTAACTCGAAAAACCCACTTACACCCGATGACATTTTGTGCGGGATGAAACAGAACAAGTGTCCAGGTAGAGTTATGAAGTAGGGCGTCATATTCATCAGACATAGCTTGACGCCAATGAGGGCACTTTTGGGCTTGAGTGACCGTGGTAGGTTCACAGGTCTCAACAGAGGGAATCACAATCGTATTGAGATCGAGAACCTGACGTGGCTTGAAAATGCCACTTTTAGAGCGTGTTGTCATTGGATGTCCAAGTGGTTTAGGAGATAATGGTGGAATGAGAGTGGGTGAAGTAGTAGAACAGGGTGAGTTGGACTGTGGAACAGTAGTGGTAGTAGGCTGAGGCGAGGGAAATGCTAATTGTTGAGTGTCCGACGATTAGATGTCTATGGTAGCAGAAGAGGGAGAAAGAAAAGAGGGAGTGAGATGTTGTATTGGGGGGTGCTCCACTCATGAGTTGGAGTGGGTGATTCGTGTGGAAGTTCATTGGATAATAGCATGTGCCACTGATGCATATTCACCGGAGTAGTTGATATAGTGGAGGATTTGTATTGTTAAAATGGAAAGGAAGACTCCACAAAAATAACATGATGAGACACAAAGATCTTGTGAGTTTAAGGATCATAGCATCGGTAAGCATTGTGTTCAAGAGAGTAACCAATGAAGGTATAAGGCTTTGACCATGGGGCTAATTTATTTGATGCATAAGGACGCAACCAAGGATAGCAGAAATAACCAAAAACCCTAAGTTTTTGAAGATTTGGGGATCGATAAAATAACTTTTCAAATGGTGATTGATTATGGAGAACAGGAGTAGGCATGCAATTTATCAGATAGACGGTGGTATGAAAAGCTGCAGACCAGAAGGTAGGTGGCATGAAAGCATGATGGAGAAGTGTGAGACCGGATTCAACTATATGTCAATGTTTGCGTTCGGCAGAGCCAACTAGCTGAGGAGTGTACGGAGGAGATTTGAGATGCTAAATACCACAGGCTAACAAGTGTGATGTTAGTGTTTGGTATTCACCCCCACCGTCAGAATAAACTATTTTGATAGAGGACTGAAAGATATTTTCTACCATTTTTTTGAAAGTAAGGAAGATTGTGGAGACCTCAGACTTATGTTGAAGAGGATAAAACCAAGTATATTTGGTAAAATAATCAGTAAAGATAATATAAAATCTGTATTTATCAAAAGAAACACTTGGTGCAGGGCTCCAAACATCAATATATAGAACTTCAAATGGATGTGTGCAAGAAATAGAAGAATGAGCAAACGGCAGTCGATGACTTTTATTACTAAGACATGCATTACAATGAGTAACAATATGACTAGCTTTAAACGAAGGAAGAGCATAATGGGATAGAAACGTTTGTAGAGTAGAGGAAGAAGGGTGACCGAGACGATGATGCCACACATCCGTGGAAGCAGCAACAGAAGAATAGGCAGTAGGCTGAGAGGTGGATGGCCACTGGTAGATGTTATCTTTACTCTGGCCTTGAACTAACGATGCCCCCGGGTTCAGATCCTTGACAAGAAAGTAGTCAGGAAAAAATTCAATAGAGGTATTATTTTGTTTATAGAATTCAGAGACAAAGATGAGAGTCCGTTTGATATGAGGAGCGCACAACACATCACCGAGTGTAAAGTTAAGATAATACGAATTAAGCATTGTGGAACCAGTATGAGTAATAGGAAGGCGCTTACCATCACCAATGATGATGTCATCAGTACCATCATAGCTGTTGGAAAAGGACAAGTTCTGAAGATCCAAGGTGATGTGATGAGAGGCACCAGAGTCTATAACCCAGGAGTGTTGATCAGAAGGTGGAGCAACAGTGAGATGTGCCTGGGGCATAGTAGCCAGAGGTCGAGGATGAGAACGACAAACCTTGGTGGAGTGACCAACCTTATCACACAGTTGGCAGACTACTCGGTGTTGAGGCATAGGAGCAGGACACCAAGGCTGGTGATAATTGTTGTTGCTACCTTGAGGTATGGGAGCAGGACGCCAGGGCTGGTGGTGAAGGATGCTGCTACTACCGGCATGGGAGCAGGATGCCAAGATGGTTGGGTACCATAGTTGCCACTTGGATTGTGATAAGATGGTGCCTGCTCTGGACCCTTGTTTATAGACTTATAGTACTGATTGTTTTTCCGTTTAAATTTTTGACTTACTTGGGCAGTAATAGGTTATGCTGGTGTTTTATCTTCACGCTTCAGATAAGTCTCGTAGTTAGTCAACTTGTTGTACAACTCTTCAAATGACAGTGGGGAGTCACGTGCCCAGATTGCTACTGCTAATTCTTTATATTCAGCCCCAAGACCATTGAGGGTGTGGATGATAACTTCATCATCACTGAGATAATGTCCTATTAAGACTAAGTCATCGATGATTACCTTGATAGTTTGGAGGTAATCAACGATGGTACTTCCCTCTTGTTTTGTGTTCATAAGTCTGGAGAGAAGGCCGAGTATGCAAGTGCGCGAGCGATTTGCCAAGGTAGTTTGTAGCTTGCACCAAGCTTCGGCAGTAGTAGCACATGAAGATATAAGTGGTGCGATAGAGCCAGTAACTAAGGCTTGAATCGCTTGAAGAATAAGACGGTCCTGTCATAGTCATAGTTTATGCTCTGGATTCGGTGCTTGACTTGTTGTTCCCGGGATATCAATCATTGCTGGTGGGCAACTGAAGGATCTATCAACATATCCTAACAAATCATATCCAAAGAGGAGATTACTGAACTGAGCGCGCCATAAAGCATAGTTCCCTCTGGATAATTTGAAGGGAATGATGACGACAGCATTGATGGAGATCGATCCCGTACTCTAAGAGGTACTGGTGCTTCCTATAATAACACTGACAGAAACCAGAGAAGTAGTCGATGAAGACATTGTAGAGGAAAGGAATACCGAATATTTTTGTGCCCTTTTTTTGTTTTATTTTTATTTCATTTATTTTTTTTTTGTTGGCTGGTTCTGCCGACTTGTGTCTCACTGGGTTCCGCGGTGGTAGGAGCAAGGGTGGCAGCGGTAGGCAGCAACAGGCGAGAGCAGCAGTTGCTGTAGAAGAAGAGCCCCACGTAGGCTTGTGGGTAATATGCCGCAGTGAGCGAGCGAGGGGCCGACGCTGCTGTGAAAGAGGGAAAGAGAGATCTGGAGCAATCCGCTCACTTTAATTGATGAAGGCCGGCCGGCTGTAAAGGAGCGGAAGTTTGATGGCAGCGATAGAAATGAGAAGGTTCAAGAGCCGACGGTTGGCTCGCGGCAACAGGAGCAGGTGCGACAGCGGCAACTGGCAACCGCTTGGCTGCAGCAGAGGTGGCCGGTTGGAGAGGAGTAGTAATTGCTCTTGATGATGGATCGCTGCTGATGGCAGCGAAGGGCAGCAGGTGAAAGATCGCTTTGGAACAGAGGAAACAGAGGATGATGCAATTCTTTCCAGAGAAGGTTTAGTCACGATCGAGCACAAAGATGGCGCATGCCTCCTCTACTGCTCCAGCGTTGTAGGTCTAGTTTGGGCGAGCACGGGCGACGGGCGCGGGAGGTGGACCTCTATTCCCAATCGCTTCGTGGAGGAGGAGCGGCGGCGATTGGTGGTGATGTGTTGACTGTAGAGATCGAGCAAAGAGGTAGGGAGTAGTGTAGCGGACCTGGTTGAAGATGGTTGCAAGCGGGGGGAGGTGGCACGGTGGAGAAAAGGCAGCAGTAAGCAATGGATGAAGCGCTCGCTGTGAGAAGTTGTCCGGTGGTTCCGTCGATAGAGGAGGCAGAAGTGCCGCGACGGCAGATGGGTAGGAGTCGAGCGACCGAGGAGGGTTTGTGGTGGCCGAAGATTTACCAGAGGAATACGTCTCCGGCTTCCACAGATGCGATTGGAGAGGATGGTGAAAACTTGCTACCGTTTGATAGCGAGAAGAGAGCTTGCTCTAGGCAAGCGGCTCTGATACCATGATAGAAGTGAAAGGAAGAGTCGAATGAAGTGAAGTGTACATACTTTTATTCATTCACTGATGCCTATTTATACAAAGGAAGAGAGGGATAAAGGGGTTAGACGTTGAGGATTTCCCTCAACAATCTAACTATTATGGTACTGGTTGTTACAACAATGCTAACAACTCTATCTTTCAACAATAAGTGCCCTGCAAGCCAATCACGTGAGTGATGACACATGATACGTTGCACAGTCTTTTTGTATATTATTATTATTAGCACTTTTCTCATTTTATGTTACCTATTGTATATATTGTGATGTCCTTGGATATATACAATGGAAATTAGATCATCATGAGATCATAATAATGAGATTAATTCACTTTTAAACACAGAACCTAGATAGTCTCGGTCATAGGTTATTTGAGAGGGAAATCGAGATAACGGGATAAACTAGTGTACTATATACTCATCCATTTGATGGATGTAACTTGTTTCATAGTTGCTTTTGTGGGAACACTAAGGGTATATATAGTACAGGTGCTCATGGAGAATGAGTTCACTGATTGATCCGCTTATGTAATGTTGGATGTTTAATGATATTTAACGTTAGATATTGATTCTGTAGTCCTAGTTGTTATCTAGTCTTTAGATTTAAGACATCAATGATGTCTTATTTGAGTACTACTTTCTTTGATGCCTAACTTACAAGTTTGAAAGTTTCAGATCTAGTATAGCCAGTCATCAGGATTGGTAGCCATCCTTATGAAGGTAATTAAGTATCAATAGAGAATCATCCACTCTCGGTATCACAAGAGGAATATCCCGTGTATTCTTGCTTAAGAAAATCCCTAGCTAGAGTTGTTCGGATCGAGAGAGGAGTTCTCCAGGAGAATTCGATTAGAGCGAGATTCAGATGGATTACGTATGAGGCCTAATAGTACCATATCCGATATATAATCTCTGATATATTAGATGAAAGAGAGACTATAGATACACGGTAACTAATGATAGATATGTTCAATAGATTAGATCCTCTTGTATCGTCTAGGGACTATGACATAGTGGCATAGTACGTCCATAGTCGATGAATTAAGTGAACTGTTATGCGATAATAATTCATTAAGTCAAAAAGAGTTTTGATATATGCAACTCACAACCAGCTCAATATTAGGCCTAGAGGGTCACACACATATAGTGGATGTTGCGACGAGTAGATGATTGAATATGAGATATCCAATAAGCTCTTGTTTCATTAAATGAGACTCAACATTAATGACTTCCTTGGATGAGGCTCAGTTAAAGGTAAATTGAGATTATTAGATAAAGATCCAACGGTCCAAGAGGTTAGGGTAATTAGATTGAGATCCAATTCCCACTAAGGTAAGATCCATTAGGGTTTAAGAGACTCCCTATGAATAGGTGATAGGGGTGATCAAGAAAGGTGATAAGCTACACTTATGGTCACTCCCTCTTGTTCTCCTCTCTTCCCCTTTTTCTCAGCTGATCACCCATCTCCTTGGTGTATGAGGACAACGAAGAAGGTGTTCTTCTTCTACACTTACTACAAGGTGGTGCGCAAAAAGCTACGAAGCAGGTGTGGAAAAGCTACGAATTTTATGCACTGTGAGGGACAAGAATTACTGCTTCTTCCACCATGTGGATACTAGAGAAGGAGGAAATATGACCTCCTTCATCCTCTCCTTTGGATCTGAGATTTTGTATGGACATATGATCTCTTCAAGTAATATATGTAACACATGTTGCGTTGATTTTATGATTTTTTACATACCAATCATCGCACGATGATTTGATAAATGTGGAAGATATTTTTATTTTATTTTTTAATATACATATGATGCTCGTAATAGGTTTTCCAACACCTAAAAGCAAGCTTTAGGATACCTCTAGTGTGCTATGGATCAAGTCAAAGAAAATCATCCTTATCCTCAATTGTGCGAGAAAGTATGCTTGTTTGTATAATCCTAAAGCTCCATGAGCAAACACTAACACTAGGAGTTAGAATGGTCTAGATAGAGTTTTAAGTCAAACATCTTTTCGCAATCCATTTGACTTAAAAGGAAATCCTTCTCAGAGACTATCACGTAGATGAACCGAAGTGAACATGCTCGGTTTAGGATTTTAAGATTCTAAATCCTGAGTGCCCTAGTTGTAATGGTTTACAGATGTCATGCCTAGCAACTTTGTAGTAAAGGCTTTTAATGTCATCTCATTATAAGAATTGAGCCATTATTTATTCTAGTAGATGAATTACCCACTATGGTAAACTGAACATGCTACTCTAGAACAATATATACTTTGATCAATAGGATATGCTCAGCATAAGAGAGGTAATGACACTTCCAGCTTTAGATTCTAGATTATAGTAGGAGAAAGCAATTAGAGAATGTTAATCTTTTGTTGATAAGATGGATCCCTAAGAAAGTGATAGAGAGGGTACCGTAGACATGCAAAAGTGTTGATATTGTTAGAATATGAAGAAGAGATGAAACCAAAAGGTGTGTTTCTAAACCATTTGATAGAAACACAAATGAATGTGGAAACTTAAATTATGTACCTCCAACCATTGTTGTTAAAGATTTTAACAACGATTTCTCAGTATTTTGGCACTTCTCGGCTCTGAATTCTCACTTTAGATGGTGTAGGAAATCTTTTAAATTGAGATTAAGCCAAGAGACCAAAACACATATATATAATCCTTCTCACATCAAGAACATTTATTACCATAATTTTCATGATTTAATTCAAGAAATGAAACGTTTGGACCATAATTGAGAATTTTAATTATCATGAATAGAAAAATTTAATAATAACCATTATGAATTTAATTATCATGAATGAAGAAATTTAATAATAGTCATTATATTCATAATAAATGAAAACTAAAATATTTAAACCATAATTAATAAAAATATTAATGACAATAAATAAAATTCAATTAAAAATGATTACATTCTCCCACTTGGTCCATACGTTTCACTTAATGACTTGAATTAATCTTACCGAACAATATTCTTAAGAAACAAATATATGAATCATAGCGATAAGTCCTCTTAAAACGAGTATTATCTTCTATGTATCACAATATATTTGGTTTTTGAAGAACTAATCTTAATATGGTAACATCACTTAATGAATAAACCGTATGTTTATTCTTGATCCATTCGAATATATTTTTTTAAATTAATGTGCACATGAATATGAGAAAATATCATAATATATAAGAGTTTCAATACAATTACAAAGTGGAACTAAGTCCCATTTTCTCTACATGATCCTTGAATTTCAGAGGTGTCATGTCTTTAGTCAAAGGATCAGCAATCATCAATTCAGTGCTAATTTGCTCAATGACCACTTTATCTTCCTTCACACGTTCTTTTATGGCGAAATACTTAATGTCAATATTTTTACTTCGACTTCTACTTTTATTGTTCTTAGCAATAAAGACAGCAGCTTAATTGTCGCAGAAAATTCTTAATGGCCTAGAAATAGAATCCATTATTCTAAGCCCAGAAGTGAAACTCTTAAGCCATACACCATGTGAAGTAGCCTCAAAACAGGAGATAAACTCAGCTTCCATGGTAGAAGTAGCAGTCAAAGTCTGCTTGGCACTTCTCCAAGAAATAGCTCCACCAGCCAATATGAAAATATATCTTGATGTTGATTTATGAGAATCAACACAGCCGACAAAGTCTGAATCTGAATAGCCAATCACATCAAGTTTGTCTGTCTGTCTATACATAAGCATGTAATCTTTGGTTCCTTGAAGATACATCATCACTTTCTTTGCAGCTCTCCAGTGGTCCATACCTGGATTACTCTGATATCGTCCGAGCATCCCAACAGCAAATGCTATATCAGGTCTAGTACAAACCTGAGTATACATAAGGCTTCCTACGACAGAAGCATATGAGATATTTTTAATTGATTCCCTCTCAAGATCATTCTTCGGGCATTGGTTCAAATTAAACTTATCACCTTTCATAATGGGAGCAACACTTGGTGAACAATCCTTTATCCGAAATCTTTCTAAAAGCTTATTAATATAGGTTTCTTGTGATAGACCTAAAATGCTTCGAGGTATATCTCTATGGATCTTTATGCCAATGACATAAGATGTTTCACCCATATCCTTCATATCAAAGTTTCTAGAAAGGAATTGTTTCACCTCATGTAGCAAACCCTTATCATTGGTTGCAAGCAAAATATCATCTACGTATAAAATAAGAAAACATATTTTACTCCCACTGATCTTCTAGTATATACATTGATCCATGGGATTTTCAACAAATCTGAATGAAGAAATCACTTCATGAAATTTAAAATATCATTGACGGGAGGCTTGTTTTAAACCATATATTGATTTATTAAGCTTGCAAACCAAGTCCTCACCAACACTAGAGGAGAAACCTTCAGGTTGTTTCATATAAACCTCCTCCTTTAGATCTCTGTTAAGAAATGCTATTTTCACATCCATTTGTTGCAACTCAAGGTCAAAATAAGCAACTAATGTCAAAATGATACGAAGAGAATCTTTCTTTGATACAGGAGAGAATGTCTGTGTATAATCGATTTCCTCCTTTTGAGTAAATCCCTTTGCAACAAGTCTAGCCTTGTATCTCTCAATGTTGCCAAATGAGTCATTTTTTGTCTTGAAGACCCATTTACAGCCTATGGCCTTTACCCCATTAGGCAACTCTACAAGATCCCAGACTCCATTGTTCTTCATGGAATTCATCTCCTCTTTCATGGCATCATACCAAAAGCTTGACTCTTTGCGACTTATGACTTGTGAAAATGTTTCAGGATCATTTTCGGCTCCGATATTATAGTCAAATTCTTGTAGATGTAACATAATCACTAGGAATTGCTGATCTTTTATTTCTAATAGATCTTCTTAGTACCAATGTCTCCCTGGGAAACTTGTGGTTCAACTTGTTGTTCAGGAGCTTGATGTAATTCCTGAATTGTTTGATCTATTAGAACATTATCAGTAACTTGTGGAATCTGTATGATTGGTTTTTTTAGCACTAGTTTGAACTTGAGGAGTATTATGAACTATAACCAATCTATCATTCGATGTGGAAGGTTGAGTTACTATATGATCATGTGCAGAAACTATGTTCCTGAACTGATCGCTCCCACTGATAATGTCTTCCTCAAGAAACTTAGTGTTTCTTGATTCCACAATCCTAGTTGTGTGAGATGGATAATAAAACCTATAACATTTGTACTTTTCAGCATATGTAATAAAATATCCACTAATAGTCCTTAGGTTTAGTTTCTTCTCTTGTGAATTATATATCCTGACTTCATACGGACATCCCCAAATGCGCATATGTCTCAAAATCGGTTTTCAACCTTTCCATAATTTAAATGGTGTCTTTGGGATAGCCTTAGTTGGAACTCGGTTTAATATATACATAGCTATCTTCAATGCTTCAATTCACAAGAATTTAGGAAGATTGGAGTTGCTAAGCATACTCTGCACCATGTCCAATAATGTTCGGTTTCTTCTTTCTGCAACACCATTCTGGTCTGGAGAACCAGGCATAATGTATTGGGCAATAATCTCATGTTCTTGAAGAAACTTAGCAAATAGACCAGGTATTTGTCCATTCTCAGTATATCTACCATAATATTCTCCACCTCTATCGGATCTCACAATTTTAATTTGCTTATCACATTGGTTCTCAACTTCAGCCTTAAAGACTTTGAAGGCATCCAATGCTTCATTTTTATTATGGAGCAAATAGATATACATATATCGTGAGTAATCATCTATAAAAGAGATAAAGTATTTCTGACCATGTGTGTCCATGTCTGGACTACATATATCAGTATGAATGATTTCTAATATGTCTGAACTCTTATTAGCACCTTTCTTGGACTTATTGGTCTGCTTTCCTTTAATACAGTCCACACAAGTCTTAAAATCAGAAAAATCAAGAGTACTAAGTACACCATCATTAACTAATTTCTTGATTCTCTCTATAGAGATATGTCCTAATCTCCGGTGCCATAAGATAGAGGAGTCTTCATTAATATTATACCTTTTAATGTCAACATGAACATGCATTGAACTATGAGTGTTTTTATTTTGTAAGAGAATTTGAAAAAGACCATCAGATAATATATCATTCCCAACACAATCAGATTTATATAATAAACTAAATGATATATCTTGAAAATGAAAGGAATATCCAAATAGTACGAGTCTGGAAACAGAAATAAGTTTCTTGAGAAACTTGCCACATAAAAGGTCCTTTCCAATTCTAAAACGAAGCCACTACTCAATGTTAAAATGCATGTTTCAATTACCTCCACATGTGAGCCCATCTTATTGCCTGATAAGATGCTTTGCTCACTTCCCATTGGCTTCCTTAGGTTTTGCAAATCCTACAAGGAGTTTGCAATATGGATTGTTGATCCAGAATCAATCCACCAGGTATTAATATTAACTTTAACCATATTAGATTCATAGCAAATAATATCTTTCCTTGATCTTGACTTGTTTCTATCCACACGTGAACCACTTCTATCCTTTGACTTTGACCTTCCTCTGTTCTCTGAGACAAGTGCTTGTGAATCAATCTGAGAAGTTGCTGAATTCTTTCTCCTTAACTCCTCATTCAACAAACTGCTTGTTACTTGACTTATTGTGACAATATCATCTGGTGACGAATTACTGAGAGACACCACTAGTGTCTCCCAACTTTCTGGCAAAGAACTGAGATGTAACAATGCCTGCAACTCATCATCAAGAGACATTTTCATAGAGGATAACTGGTTAGTAATACTCTGCATTTCATTTAAATGCTCAGGAATAGAAGTACCATCTTTATATTTCAAGTTCACAAGTTTTCTGATCAGAAAAGCTTTGTTGCCAGCCGTTTTTCTTTCATAAAGACCTTCTAACTTTTTCCAAAGAGAGTAAGCAGAACATTCAGTAGAAACATGGTAAAAGACACTATCATCTAGCCATTGTCGAATAAAGCCAACTATTTTTTGATCTAATCTCTTCCACTCATCATCTGTCATAGATGTGGGCTTTGCACTATCTCATTGCAAAGGTCCATACAAATCTTTGTAATACAAGAGATCTTCCATTCTTGGTTTTCATATCATCCAATTATTTTCGTTTAAACTAATCATGCGAGAAATATTACCGGCCTCCATGTTCAAATACAAAAGATTAAATACCACCAAAACCCTGCTCTGATACCAGTTGATGGGAATTAAACAGGAATAAACTTTGTATACAAACAAATACTAGCAGACCGTCACACACAGCGGAATCAAACAGAAATCACAAGATTTACGTGGAAAATCCCTTCAACTCGAAGGGTAAAAACCACGGGATAAACCAGAGAAAATCCAATATCAAAATAATGAATATACAGATCTCAAGGCTTCTTGCCCAAGCCCAAAGCAATAGCCACAAGAGAATCACAAGGATACAAGGACTATAATCCTAAGCACAATATCCAAAACCTTCCCAAGAGATCACAGTAAGAATCCACTGCAAACTGATCTAACCTGATATTTGCCCTTGTCTTCTTCCCTTTCCTGGAACTCTTGTTTTCTGGTCTCTATTGTCAATATATAGTCTTCTTTCTTTCTCCCACGTTTTCAGCCGCCGCTGCCCTCTTAATCTCAACTATAGCCACATAATCTAGGTTTTAGGTTAATATAAGTGAGGTTCTGGGTTGTGAGCTTTACTAAAGCCCATTATGGGCTGAATCTAGGCCATCTGCTCAACACTATAGTGTTTTATACAAAACTTTAATCAATCAAAATCTATTTTATTGAAAATTTAGACTCTTCAATATCTTATTTGAATGATTTAAAGTACAAATTTCTAGCCAATATTTATTTTAATTAATTTCTTAAATTCTATTTAACAGAGAAAAAATGATTAGACCTGTGTACATTAGAATGCTTATAACTTTCTATGAATAACTCCAAATTATACAGGACTTATTTTACTGGAAATTAGACATGCATACGCTTGTAACAATAAGGTATTTGAATAATTTGGAGCTTAATTGCCTTTTCGGATATCTACGACAGTTTACCCTACAGATTCTATCAAAATAAATTATTCTCAAACTTACATAATTCTTGCTTCTAACTTTTGAAATTTGATTTCAGTTAACGTCCTCCCTGGAATGAATCTCATGCTGTCCTTTTAAACTTTCTTATTTTTAAGTCAGTGATTCTTGTTATAATTGAATGAGTTATGCATATATTCATGTTAGCTTTAATATTGCTTCATACATATACATGTATATTTTTTGTTGTTTCAAATATACTTCAGATACATGTCTATTTTCTTGATCAGAATTTTTTTATTTGTACTTTGGTGTT
Source organism: Ensete ventricosum (assembly GCA_029747655.1). Classification (NCBI taxonomy): domain Eukaryota; kingdom Viridiplantae; phylum Streptophyta; class Magnoliopsida; order Zingiberales; family Musaceae; genus Ensete; species Ensete ventricosum. The sequence goes on along the minus strand of JAQQAF010000004.1, from coordinate 36,324,481 downwards.
TATGGGACACTTTCATTCTTTTACCACAAATGGAAAGGGAATTATTTTATGTTGTAGAGCCTTGGTGTTTATGTCGTCCTATGACCTCAGCTAGATGTGGGTGGTGTGAATCTCTTAAACGTGAGAGAGTTGTATTATATAGCTATCTAGAAATAGATAGAAGTATATTATGTTATGATCCCATTGTATCATTTATACTTCTTTGACATGATCTCGAAGGATATGCTTATGTAATATTATATGCTCTTTAAATATGAATGAATTAAATAAAATATCAAATATGACACTTGAGCTTATGCATTGCATTTGATCTTGATTTGCTTATATGTCGCTCTTTGCTACATTTTCATGAACCAATCTATTGAAATTATAAACATAACTTTTGAGCGTATGCCTTTTATTTACTTATATATTACTATTTGCTCCTTTGTTAAATATGAACATGTGATATGCTAAGTGTGACTCTTGAATTCATGTCTTGCATCTTGATCCTTGTGTCATATGATTTGTCCTCTCTTATAACATGTATATGATAATCTCTTGCTAAGATTTTGTAGCTCACCTTGTTACTATATAAATTATTCAAGTTAGCTTGTCTCTACACTCATGTTAGGTTGGGCTGGGACAGTGGAATGCTAAAAGACTATGGCTTATTTTGTGGTTTTCTCCATGTCATTGTAAAAGAAAATATTTTGTTTGTCATGTTATCCAAAATTTGAGTTAGTATTTGTCTTTATAAATGTTAAAGGGCATCTCATATTTTGAAACCTTAGATTTTAAATCTGATGTTTCCATGCTTTGATGTGAACTTGAAGTAAATGGTTGGATTATGGATATGGTATTTTTTTAATTTTGTGAGTTTAAAGGTGGTTGTTAAGAATCTTTATGTTTGCTTTGAATTTTATGGATTTGTCCAGTGACATGTTAAAAATTGTATAGGTTTTATAGTGTGTGAAAGAACTAAATGCCTTTTGTGTCCTCAATTTTATGCTATGGATCCCTGGATTTGATTTGGATTGCTGATAATTTTTTTGTTTGAGATAGGTACATACCTTAAGAGATTTTTATCTATGAATGCTATTTTGGGTGTGACAAACATATCTCTTGCATTGAGTGCCAAAACGTCCACGACCTCTACTATTTTGACTTTTGTTTTAAGATCCAACTTTTGTTTTTTTTTTTTTTTTGTCCTTCTTTTAGTCTATCTTTATCTGAAAAATATGCTTTGAAGTTTCACCTAAAAGATTTGTCAACTTATCATTTATGAATAAAAAATGAGCTCATTAATTTATCGACTAACAATGTGGTTGTATTTTTAAATTCTTATATAATAGTATAAAACATATTAAATTTTGGATATAAGCTACTTAAAATTTTTTTTCGCCTTTGATCTTTTTATTTTTCACTAATAAATCTCATTTGGTTTATAATAGAAAAGAGTTTTAAGAAAAAATTGGCAATAAACTTATTATGAGAGCTTCAAACTCATATCGAATTTCAAGCTTTCAAAATGTTAACTTGTCTATCTATACCTTCAAATACATTTTTTGGGATTTTTTAGATTTCCGTTGAGGTTGATGCTATTTTCAATCTTACAAATCATACAAGGCTTTTATATTTTTAGTTCTTATTAATATTAGAATCTTACAAATCATACTCAATAAAACTATTTTCAATCAAATTATAGTGCTTCTGCAATAGATAAAGTTCTTATTTAATGGTTGAAAACTGATAATTATCACCAGATATGAAAAGACAGATCGAAATACCTATTCCAACATCTGTTATCTCTTTCTTTTTTTTCTCACTTTTTGGATGTGTTGGACTCTTATTCTCTTTTAATTGATATACTTTTGTTGATGTTGCTTTGAACTGGCTCTGATACCATGCTTGTTTGGTTCTGCACAACTTCAAGAAAGTGGAGAAGACAGCAGATGAAAAATATTAAGATGGAGAAGTACTTTAATCTATAATGCTTAAGAAGTTACGGACACATGCAGAGCACACATCCAACCAAGAAGAAAAGTGAAAGAAATTTATTTCTGGATAGCAGAGTACACATGCAACTAATGATTTCCTTCTCACAGCCCCTGCGAGTTACATTATTACCATACAAGAAGTAGAGACGGCATGGGATAAGTGAAGAAGAATTTATTTCCTGATAGCAGATATCCCTGCAAGGATCATCAAATGGATTCAATCATCTCTACATCAAAACCTTAACAGATGCATATAGACAACAGCTAAACTGGTCCAAACCTGAAGGAGATAGAAAAAGGAAAGGAAGGAGCAATTTGAAGAAGAGGAAAAAGCTTTGGTAAAGATTTGATTTCTTTTCAGTTCAAACTTCCATTACGACCTCCGTTATAGCTGAAGGTTGGTCTTACACTCTTGGGACAATATACGTGCCTCTTTCACCAGTCTTCTTACTCGAACATCACAGGTTACGGACATGCTCGTCGGCCCCAGTTCCACCCCTGCGACCCTAGGCTTGACCGTGAACTCAGCTGCTAGCTCGAGCGGAATGACGTCCTTGGAACCTTTTAGACTCATGTCGATCACTTTCGGAAGCAAGATGTTGGAGCCATGAAGAACCAGTCGAAAGGTGGTCGTGTTCTTGGGCCCTTGGACGAACGCCAGCGTCGTTCCAGCTGCAACGTTGACGCCTTTATGGAGGACGACGGTCTTTCCTCCGGCCTCGTAGGTGAACCCCATTCCCTTACTTGGATTTCGGACGCGCATGGTGAAATCGTACTCCGGCCTCGGGTGAGATCCTTTGGTGGTTTTGTGCGGCGAGCTGTTCACGGAGAGGCGTTGGACCGAGAACGTGGGATTTCCAGGCCTTACTGTGACCAAGATCACGCCGGTAATCACTATGACGAGGAGAAGGACGAGGAGGACGGCGCCGAGGATCCATTTCAAGCAGCCGAGGCAGGGGCTTCGCCGCTCGTTTTTGTCCCTGTTGCGGTACTGCTCGACCAAGTGGGCATTCTCCGGCGGCGGGACGCGGTAGATCTGGTCCTTGGGGACTTGGATGACGTAGGTTCCGAGCTGGAGCGAGGTCTCCGTATCGGACTTGTCCGCTTCGGCAGGAGGAGGGTCATGGAGAGTAACGGCGGTAGATGTTGGCCGAGGCGGTGTGCAGGACAGCGCCTGCTCCGCCATGAGGGAGGAGCGCAGGGTGCGGTGACAATGAACCGGAGAGAAAAGAAGAGGAGGTGGTGGTGAGGGGTTGCATCGGGAAGGTTGGAGAGGGAGAGGGTTGGAGAAACACCCGCACACGTAGCAGACAGCTCCCAGCCAGCCTTGGAGATGCTATTGTTGTCCACAGTTGACCTGTTCAAGGGTCAAACTTACCAACTACCATGGACCGGCATCAACTGTCTTGAGCCCGGTTCAGGCTGCAGGACAAACCAATGACTCCTTTTCATGCATGCTTTCTCCTCTTTTTTGTTTTCTCTTCTCTATTAGCTCATCAATGGCTGTTGTTGATTAGGAAGAAAGGCCAACTAATTAATCATTCATACACACAGTTGTGAATTTATAACAATAGTTCATCAGATTTATTTGTTAGAAAAAAAAATGGAAAAAAGTGAGACAAACGCATATATGCTTTTAACAACTGTTTTAATTGTTACTTGTGCCGCTATCATTTGCATCAACATGCATGGTTGTCAAAAACATTGTTTTCAAACCCATCAAGAAGTCTGTACCGTACCATTGTGTGATCATGGATTTCTTGTTGTCTAAACTTCACTATAATGACTTACCAGCTTGCTGTGTTGAGGCTGAAACTGAAGCGAAGTAAAAAATGCCTTCTTTTTTCCCCGCAGATGTCTCATTGTGAAGTAAATTACTTTATGCTTTTGGGCACAACTGTCTCCAATTTGTTTTCCAAGAACTGTTTCCTGTTCACAGTTCATATCTGGTGACGAGTCCTACTATGACTCCAGCTCGGGCTATCAACTAACTGTTGATAATTGATGGTGCTTCAATTTCCGGTGAAGTTTTCGGCTAAAGCAGGATCTGCTGTCAAAAATAATCTTAAATTATTATTATTTTTTCCCAAAAGGACAAAAAGGCTATGAGAAGGTACGGACGGGCAAAACTCGCAAGCAGTTGATAACAAAATTTCTCTCTTTATATTCAATGAATCACATCATAAAATGTTGTATCTCATGACATAAAAGTCAATTTTTTCCAAGATGGATTCATGTTATTGGAGAAGATGTCCAGCGGGCCTTCCAATATAGCAGTCGCCTCACAAATGACGCTATCCTTGGAGTGCATGTACCTGCGATCGAGGAATACGTGGGAAGTATCATCTTGCAACGAAATCAATACCGCCAACGCTATCCTTGGAGTGCATGTACCTGCGATCACAAATAATCTTGAGCCAACGCGAGGATGGTGGTTCCCACTTACCAAGTAAAATAGATTTCTCAACGACATTCCCCTCGGACTCGAGAGGATTGAACATTAAAAAAAAAAAAAAAAGGTGTAAGAAACCAATTTATACAACAAGCTGCTGGCTTTAGGGGACACGTTGTTGAAGATATCATGATTTCGAGCTTTCCAAAGTGTTCAAAAGGCAGTTGGAATAACGGAACTGAGTTTAAGATGAGCACAATTCTAACACCCCACTCCTAATCCCATTCATACATACCCTCCTACACCTTGAATGAATTAAGGTGGGATGTCATGTTTCATTCATTTACATTATTCTTATCAATATAAATACAATAAAAATTATATAATCTTAAAATTTAAAACATGCTAATTGTTAAATAAAAATTTAGAGTTTCCCCTCTACATAATGATTTTGACACCTATATAAAATTTCATAATATTTAATCGAAAAAAATCCAAACATAAAATATCCAACTAGCTTCATCCAACATAACATACATAACATTGTTATGTCCAAAAGTTTTTATACACTTAGTTGCCCTTTAATTCTCATGATACCTTCCCAAGTTGCTTACTCACTAACTGCTAAGTATAATAGCATCAAATAATAATAAGAAAATCAATAAAACTCAATGATTGAATAGTGTGTCTTATGCTTTTGCAAATACGGATAATCTATATGACTCATGATATCATAATTCTCGCCTCCTAATAAAAATTTAGTTCTCAAAATTTTATACCTGAATAACTCTGAATATATTTAGTGCATCTCTTATCTATTCTTTCTTTCTTTTCTTTTTTTTTTCTATTGTTTGTCCTCCTCTCTTCTTCTTCCTCCCTTCTCCTACCTCCTCTTCTCCCTTTACCATGGGAATCTATGAGCCATCATTCCAACGAATTAAAATACTGAAATTATAAAATCCATTCAGTTATGAAAGAAATCCCAAGATTCAATAATAAAAGTGCAACAAAGAAGTATGTGCTCAAGATATTCAAGCTAATTATTGCATGAAATACAGGATCGATGCATTACAATTCCAAAACCAATCTGTAGGACGTAAGGAGGTGGCAAGTACTAATTCCAACAGAATACCTTAATACCAGGTAGAATTTGTAAGCATCATAAAGATCGCCAACCATCCTAATTATCAACAGAATAAGCAAAATGGGATTACAGAAAACAGATTTAGTCATAGCAAAACCATATTTGTCATGCGTCCAGAATCAATTGTCACCATTGGGGAGTCGAAAATAAAAATCCTGAAATCAGATCAGATCATTTAAAACCAAATAAGTATTGCACTTTAAAAACATCCCCATGTCCATCAAAAATCAAACCAACTTGATCAAGCATGGGGCATTTAAAAAAGTAGGCATCAACTACAAAAATATAAGATTGGCAAACAATGTTAGGCGGAAGATCTAGAATTTATAAATTTTGTAAAACCAAGACGAAGAGATCCAACTACTATTCAAAAAATATGCCAACTTCAGATGTAATGCTCATGAATGCCTAGGTTTCAAGGATCGATCTGACTGTATTTTGCTTTTAACTATCTTAACCCAAATGGTATTATCATTATTAAGATATTGAAACATATGCTTAGCCGGAATAGAAGTTTTGATAACATGAATGTCATGAATCCTTAAGCACCCTGGATGCTTAGGGGAAGTTAATACCTCCCAGATGCGAGAAGAATCAATGTTACACTAAATATATATTTTTAATGAATTGATTTATGTGGTTAAGCATAGCATCAACATCGAGCACATCCTTAAAGAATGCAAGATAATGAAATTAAGGATGGAATTAACACGGGTAATTCTGTCAACTTGAGACAAAAAGTTGACATTCCACGATACTAATTAGCATATTTTTAATATTTTGAAAGGTCTGATGATGCAAACTGTTGGGAGGGTGCCGACGAACAAAAAGGCCCAGGATACTAACAGGCAAATTTCCCTCATGGTTATCCAAAAGATTGCAAATGTTTCATTTGACATGCCTATTAGTGGATTTGGGAAACATAAGTCTGCAAATCTTAATATTAGTGAGTTATTAAAGAATTATTTGTTTTCAAAACATTCATAAAATATTTGTGAGTTGCTCGAAAATATAATAGAATATCCTTAAAAAAAGTGCTAAGCCTAGAGGATATTTTTATATTGACAATGAACAGTAAATTTATCATCACATTTTTTTTAAAGAGAAAAGAGGATATTTGCATTAAAAAAGCAAAGTGAAACATGATCTTATGGGATGATTAGTTAATTAATTTTATTGAGCTTAAACTACTGGATCAAAATGTTTAGACACAAGTTAACAATAATATAATTATTAAAACCTCATAATTAATGTAAGTCTTAGCTCACTTTTGATATATGATTAAAGTGAGACGTTATAATCTTCCCCACTTAAAAGTGTTGGTAACCATTACCCACTGATGATTCCAAGTCGTGATGTAACTTTTCTGACTAGTCTATGGGTAGAACTTCTTTACTCAATGTCTCTCACCAGATCGTAATATTAAGTCAGCTTTAATACTAATTATCGCATCCTAGTCTAAAGAGATAACTAGTCGATCAAGTTCGTTGAGTATGAACTACTGATTCAAAATACTTAAGCTTAATTTAATCAGGATACATCTATAGAATCCTTATAAGTCAATGTAAATCTCTAAGGTTACTCTCAATATGGACTCCAATAACTTAGCCTATTCGAAAGTAGCATTTCAAGACTTCAAATTTTTTCAATATCAATTTCAACTAAAATGATTAGATCTTTTTGAATTAAAGAGGGAACTAGTGTTAAGTCTCAAATTTTGATGATAAAATTAATTAATAAATTTGATGAATTAATATTATGCTAAGTGATGTAGGAAATACTTCGACTATGGACTATGACCACTAAGGTGCAAATGTCAAGCTAGAGAGTCGGATATTATGTTGGAAGATTATCATACTAAAAATGAGATTTTAGCCTAGAGGTTCATGTTGGAAAACCTTGGGGAGCATTATATAAGTAACGAAAGAACAAAACAAAACTAGTTTCTCAAGAAAATTATATATGATCATTGTGCGATGATTGTGAGCGTAAAACTCATGAAACCGAAAAAATTGCATAACATGTGTGAGACATTCTCAATTAGGGGACATCATATATCCTTAAAATCATAGACCTAAATCCATGGATGAAGGAGGTCAGGTGTCCTCCTCTGCAACGGTGATTCATATGGTTGATGAAGCAGCAACACTCCTCCTTTCACTACAAATCCTCGCAGCTTTTGCGCACCACCTCATAACAGCAATCAAGAAGGGTTGGCCCCTTCTTGCTATCCTCATGCACTACCAGAGGGGGATGACGGTTGAGGAGGAGAGGGAGGGATGAGAATAGGAGGAGACAACAAAAAAGTCCATGACCCTTTGGTCCCTCTCCTATTTATGGATGTCCTTATCAACTTAATCCTAATGGATCTTACCCTATTGGGTATTAGATATCTATCCAATTACCCTAAGTCTCTTTAATTATTGGATCTCTATCTAATAATCATTATTTGCTCTTATTATGTCTCATCCAAAGGCTCCAATAAGACGAGCTTATTAGATATCCAATAAAATAGAGGCTCATCAGATATCTCATATTCAATCCTCTACTCATCGTGACATCCATTATATGTATGTGACCCTCTAGGCCCAGTGAGTTGCACATGTTAAAACTCCTTCTAACTCAGAACTCTTTTTAACTTATTGAATTATCATTTCATGATAATTCACTCAACTCATCGACTATGGACGTACTAGGCCACTACGCCATAATCCTCAAATGATACAGGGGGATCAAATCCATTAGTCTTGTTTGCCCTCAGTTGCTATGTAGTTATAGTCTCTCATCCATCTAATACCCCATATACCATATATCGGGTATGGTACTATCATACCTCATATAGAATCTATTCGAGTCTTACTCTCATCGGATTCTCCCAAAGAACTCTTTCTCTCTCAATCCGAATGACCCCGATCATGGATTTTCCTAAGTAAGAACACATGAGATATTTCTCTTATGATGTCAAGAGTAGATAATTCTATATTAACACTCAGTTACCTTCGTAAGGTTGGTTGTCATTCTCAATAACCGACTATACTAAATCTGAAACTTCTAGACTTATAAGTTCGGTATCAAATAATATAGTACTCAAACAAGACATCCTTAGTATCTCAAGTCTAGGGACTAGACACACAATTGATATTACGAAATAGTTATATGTTGATCAGACATCATTAACCATCCAATATTTCATAAGTGGATCAATCAGTGAACTCATTCTCTAATGAGTACTTACATTATATCCTTAGTGTCCCCACATAAGCAGCTATGAGACTAGCTACCTCCATTATATGGACGTGTATGTAGTATTGGGAAATCTTATTAGAGCATCATATGCACTGTGGAAAAAGTAAAACAAAAGGTCTCCCGTGTTTATCATTTCGTCATGCGATGATTGATGCACGAAAAATCATAAAATAAAAAATTTCTACATAGCATGTGTTAGATGTTTTAGCTAGGGAGATCGTATCCTAGAAAACCCAGAACCATAAGCATAGATGAAGGTGGTCAAATGTCTTTCGCTTTATTAGTATCAACATGGTGGATCGATGCAGTGATGCTCCTCCAATCACAGCACAAAAATTTGTAGCTTTTATGCACATTTTTCATAGCTTTTGTGCACCACCTTACAGCGAATGTGAAGAACTCCTTTCTTCTTCACTGTCCTCATGCACCAAGGAGAGAGGTGGTCAGTTGAGAAGAAAAAAGATGGTGAAGAATAGGAGAGGGTGGTCGAAGGTGCAGCCTATCCCCTTTCTCGGCCACCCCTTGCCACTTATTTATAGAGAGCCTCTTTAAATCCTAATGGATCCTTCCTTAGTAGGTATTGGATCTCTATCTAATTACCCTCACCTATTGAATTATTGGATATCTATCTAATAATCTCAATTTACCTCTAATTGGGCCTTATGTAAAGAATACATTAATGTTGGGCCTCATCCAATGAAACAAAAGCTTATTGGATAATTCATATCTAATCATCTACTAGTCGCAACATCTACCATATGTGTGTGACCCTCTAGGCCCAATATCGAGCTAGTCATGAGTTACACTTGTCAGAACTCCGTCTAACTTAGTGAATTGTTATCTCATAACAATTCACTCAACTCATCAACTATGGATGTACTAGGCCACTATGCTATAGCCCTCAGACAAAGGGGGATCTAATCCATTGGACCTATCTGTCCTTAGTTACTGTGTATCTATAGTCCCTCATCCATATAATATCCCAAAGACTATATATCGGATATGGTATTGTCAAGCCTCATATAAAATCTATCCGAGTCTCGCTCTAGTCGGATTCTCTCGGAGAACTGCTCTCTCAATCCAAATGACCTTGGCTAGGGATTTACCTGAGCGAGAGTACATAGGATATTTGTTAGGAACCCATTAAATTTTTAAATTTTTGAGACATGTAATATATGGTTTGGTTAGATCAGTTAGAGTCCGTTAGGAGTTTATTTAATTTTAGTATTTAATTTAGGAGTCCAAGTTCTAGAAAACTCAAGGTGGAAGAGTCAAAGTCTAGAGCGACTCTCTATAGAACTCCATAAATGGGGTTGTAACTATTTTTTTAATTAATCAATAAAAAATATTATTTTAGCTAATAGGCTAAAACTCTAGGAGGGTCGATCCCCTATAGTGATCAAGGAGGTTGATCCCCTCGAAGTGATCAAGGAGGCCCGATACCCTCGAAGTGATAATTTATCTTCTCTTTTCCATGATGAAACCCTAGGGGTTCCTGTCAATTGGTATCAGAGCAGTGACCCTTGGCGTTCCCGCTGCAATTCCACATATTTCCACTACAACCTCTCCTCTAATGATCTTGCAACTATCTTTGTGTAATCCATCCATTGTGGTAATAGCCTTGGTCACACTACCGTCACCGCTTCTATCGCTACCACCACCTCCCTTTTCCCCTTCAGCTGCAACGAGCTTGCTACTTACACGACATTGCTAGCCTCTACCGTAGCGATCCCTTGTTGCCATTTCTCCCAACATTGCTTCTTCCCTATAGCTGCCATTACCCACATCTGTCTGCCTACCATCGGTCCCATCCGCATCACCTTCCCCAGACGTCGCCACTGTCACTGTGCCTCCATAGGAGATGACATTGCCAGCATCTCCTTCCAACGCTCGCTGCCCAACCACGTCGCCATCACTGCTCCTCAACAGTTGCCGCAACCGCATCCTCAACTGCGTGATACCTTCCACAATAGCTATAGCAAGCGTCGCTGCTAGCATGACTAGGATCGTAGATCTCGGCGGTCTTTAGCCGCATCGCCGTCGCTTCCTCCCGCTCCAACCATGCCTTACCACCTCATCTGCAATCCGCAATGGTGCCACAGCCCTCGGGGGTCTTCCTCTATTGTCGCCTCCTACCGTTGTTGCCACTACCCTTATTCTACGGAGATTGATTTATTCCCTACCCTTACTACTGCCTGCAGCCCACGTAGCCACGTTGCCAACCGCTCCCACTATCAACGTTGCTCCTGCTGCCAGCGTCCTCCTCCCCTGACCGCTACCCTCAACCTCAAGAATGTAGCCACCATCTCCAATCAGCCTATTCGGCAGATTGGTGATTCCTACGTATGAAACCTTATTATAGCCAAGTCCTACTTCATCTACGTTGTAAATTTCATGCCCCTGACTCGACAACAGAAAAAAGAACTGAACATTACTGATCTATAATCCTACGTGATGGCTATGGATGATGCAATAGACGCAAAGCTTGAAGCTTTCAAGGCTGACATGGAAGAAAGATTGCAAGAACTCTTCACCAAATTCAGAAGAAGTCTACTATATAGTGCCAACAGGCCTCAACATGGTGAAAGTTCCAACCTCAAAGGGTGCCGATCTGAAAAATATGATTAAGGGCAGGACATAGGATCCCCACCCATAAGGGTGGAGTTCCCCGGATGGGAAGCTGGAGACCCAATTGGTTGTATTTCATGGGCTAAATTTCTTTTTTCATTTTTATAGGACTCTAGAGGAATCCAAGGTGGAGATAGCCTCTATTCAACTCGAAAGAGACGTAATGCAATGGTACGATTGGTATAAAGTGACTCATGGAGTACCCTCGTGGGAGCAGTTGAAGAGAGGGCTCCTAATTTGCTTCGGACAATCAGAGTACGAGAGCGTGGATGAACAACTCGCCAAAATCCATCAGACTTTCACTATACAAGAGTACCAGAGAAAATTTGAGCGCCTGTTGAACCAAACCCGAGATTAGTCCAAGAAACAACTAGTATGGACATCTATTAAAGGGCTCAATCCAGATATTCGGTGCGAAGCCAATCCTATACCATGATGGCTGCCATACCATTCGCCCATGTGCATAAGGAAAAATTCAATATAGATAACCACAGAAATAGAAGCATCAACAGATAGGTAATCAACATCATGTCGGCCCCACCTACCTCCACCCAAATCCCTAACCCTCGAAGAATTACTAGAGAAGAGCTCAAAGAAAGATTAGCAAAAGGGTTGTGCTGGCATTGTGATAAAAAATGGAGTAAGGAACACCGATGTAAACAAGGTCAGCTTCTGATGATTGAACTAATAAATAAGGAAACAAAAACTGATAATTTCAACTCTGATCATGAAGGTATGCATTCTGATGAAAATATTGGACCTATCACACATATAGTAGTGCATGCATTAGTTGGCTATCTAATCCGCAAAGCATGGAAATTAAAGAAATTTTGAAACATTAGCCTATTACTATTTTACTCGATACCGGTAGTACTAATAATTTTATAGATAGAAAGCTTGCTGACCAATTGGTCTATCACATTGAAGTATATGACAAATTCAAAGTCAAGGTTGTTGATAGATGAATTATAACTTGTGATAGCAAATGCTTAAAAATCAAACTGATTATACAAGGCCAAGAACTACCGGTGGATTTCTTTCTGATACCCTTGGAGGACTTGAAGTGGTGCTTGGAATTAAATGACTGTCAACCTTGGATGATATCTATTAGAATTTTTATAAACTAATTATAAAGTTTTTTTTATTAATAGAAAGCAAGTGATCCTCAAAGGAAGACATGAAAGCAAGGTCACAGCTGCTAGTAACTATCAGATGGAAAGGGTTCTTCAGAAGACTACAATGACTACTGCAAGAGAAGATCGACCCATTGCTTACACCAAGTGGAGACCCTATTTAATTGATCAAAGGGTTGTGATGCGTGACAAATATTCTGGACTGAAGTGCTCCCGAGATTTGATGCTGCTCAACCTTGAGGACAATGCTGATTTAAAAAAGGGCGGAATTGTTAAGAACCTATTAAAATTTTAAATTTTTGAGTCATGTTTAAGTCATGTAATCTATAGTTTGGTTAGACTAGTTAGAGTCGGTTAAGAGTTTATTTAATTTTATTATTTAATTAGAAGTCCAAGTTCTAGAAAACTCTAGGTGGAAGAGTCCAAGTCCAGAGGGACTCTCGGTAGAACTCTATAAATAGGGCTGCAACTATTTTTTCTTAATCAATCAATGAAGAAAGAATTGGTTTAGCCAATAGGCCAAAACCTTATGAGGGCCGATCCCCTATAGTGGTCAAGGAGGTCGATCCCCTTGAAGTGATCAAGGAGGCTCGATCCCCTCGAAACGATCGTTTATCCCTTTTTTTCCATAATATAATCATAGGGGTTCCTATCAATATTCCTCTTGTGATACCAAGAGTGAATGATCATCTATTGATATTTAGTTACATTCGTAAGGTTGGCTACTAATCCCGATAACCAGTTGTACCATATCTAGAACTCGAGATAATGGCTAGAGCATCCTTTGATACTCAAAGATAATTTGAGTCAACGACTTCGTTAGTGGATCTACAATATTATTTTCGGATAAAACTCTTTACATTGCTACATCTCTATGAGCCACGATCTCTCTAATTAGCTAGAACCTTCTCAGGATACTTCTAACGAGACATGGGTTCCCTTGATAGAGCTATTGCCCTATTGGTGTTGTAATATATGGGAATCGACTCCTCACTACTCGGTATGACTCACAAATCTATGATAAACTTCTTCATCCAAACTCTCTCCTTTGCTACTTCTACTGCACCAATGTTGATAGAACCCTAGAGGAGCTTGATGAAAAAGAGTGGAGGCTACAAACTTATATAGGTCTCAAAACCCTAGCCCTAGGGGGTGCTTCCTAGGTAAATTTTCCCCCTTGCCCCTCCTATAGTCGCACTGCCTAACTAGGGGAGGAGGGGGGCGGCCTAACTGGCTACCCAAGTCGAGACTACCTTATAGAAACCCTGGTCGACTAGCCCAGTAAAGGGGGTGGCGGCCAGTAAGCCCTAAGGCCCCAAAATAAATCATAGCCATACTTTTTTATAAAATAGAGGTGACTATGTTGGATTTTATTACAATTTTACAGAGTTTTATTAATTGCTACTTAATTGAGTAGGACCCAACCCTGCTGGGGTCCTATCAAGCCCACCATCTTCAAATCAGTATGCTCCTCAAGGCTGAGGTTCCATGAACTCAGGGAACCGAATCTTCAGCTCTTCATATGACTCTCATATGGCATTTTCAGGTGGTAAGTTACCCTAATGAACCAGTACTTTAGTAGAGGGCCATCGATGACACATCATAATTCTTCGATCAAGGATGGCTTGTGGTTGGGCATGAATCTCTCCATCATTAGTGGCACTCGATAGTTGAGTCTGGGCTGACTCATGTTCTCCTAGTTTAGGTTTCAAGCAGGATACATGGAAGACAGGATGAATTTTAGCGTCATCTGGTAACTTACGCCTATATGCCACAGCTCCAATATGCTCCGTGATCTGATAAGGTCCATAAAATTGGGGAGATAGCTTCATCGATGTTCGCGTGTTGATGGATAGCTGCTTGTACGGTTGTAGGCAAAGATAGACCCAATCTCTTACTGAAAATTCCCGCTCGCTACGACGTGTGTTAACCTGTTGCTTCATCTTGGCTTGAGCGACAGAGAGATTATCCTTCAGCAGCTGTAGGAGCTTGTTCCTATCAATCAAATGTTGGTCGACCTGATCTACTTTGACCGTACCAATTATATACTTTAGAATTACAGGGTGCGATCAGTCATACAATATCTCATATGAGGTATATTTTGTAGATGAGTGATAAGTAGTGTTATACCACCATTCGGCCCAAGGAAGCCACTTTGTCCACTCTTTTGCCCGATCACTGGTGAAGCATCAAAGATAGGTCTCTAGAGACCTGTTCGCCACCTCTGTTTGGTCGTCCGTCTATGGATGGTAGGCTATGCTCATTTTAAGTTGAGTGCCCTATAGTTTGAATAGCTTGATCCAAAATTTGCTTATTAAAACCCTGTCACAGTCGCTCACAATGGACCTTGGCATCCCATGCAGTTTAATAATATTTTTAACAAAAAGCTGAGTAATACTGGTAGCGGTATAGGGGTGTCTCAAAGTAAAAAAATGGGCGTATTTTGTAAATCGATCTACCACCACGAAGATTATACTTTTACCTTAAGATGTTGGTAGCCCTTTGATGAAGTCCATAGAGATGTTAGTCCATGCAGAGTCCGGTATGGGTAGTGGTTGTAACTTTCCTAGACTTGCCACTGTTTCACCATTTTGCTACTGGCATATATCACATTTTGCTACATAATCAAAAATAATTTTTTTCATGCCTCTCCGATAAAAGTTTTGTTTCACCCTCTTGTATGTTTGCAAAAATCCGGAGTGCCCTGCGAAAGGTGAAGAATGCATTTCGTGCATGATGATTTTGATACAAGGGGAAGTGGGAGTAAGCACAATACGACCCTTGTAGTGTAGATCCCTCAAATCCCAAACGTAGTAGGCTATTGCACTCAGATCCTTCTCCAATTTTTCTATAATGTCTCGGGTCTTTGGATCCTTTTTCCATTCCTCCCTAATATCCTCGAGAAAGTTGGTGGAAGGAAGGGAGATGGCTAAAATTTTGACCTGCTCCGGTGGCCGTGATAGTGCATCTGCAATAATGTTTTCTTTTCCCTTTCGATAAATAATTTTACAATTAAAACCAAAGAGGTTAGTTGCCCATTTTTGCTGCTCAAGGGATGATATTTTCTATTTTAGAAAATACTTGAGGCTTCAGTGGTTGGTTTTGATCTGGAAGCATCGGCCGATCAGGTAAGGTCTCCACTTTGTAACGACGTGCACAATTACAAGCATCTCCTTGTCGTATATAGATATTTTGTGATGAGAGAGAGATAAGGCCTTGTTGGTATATGCAAGTGGTCGGTCATCTTGCATTAGAATGGCTCCGATTCTAACTCCAGATGCATCGACCTCAATGATGAAGGATCGGTTGAAATCGGGCAACGCTAGGATCGGCGTCGTCGTCATTGCTACCTTGAGCTTATCAAAGGCTGTGGAAGCTTCATCTGACCATTAGAAGGAGTCCTTTTTCAGTAGGGAGGTGAGCGGGGCACTGATCTTTCTATAGTCATTTACAAATTTTTGGTAGTAGCTTGTAAGTCTAAGGAAACCGCACAGTGATTTCACGTTTGCAGGTCTCGATTAACCTTGTATTGCATCTATCTTCGTTGGGTCTACCGTCACTCCATCTTTTGATATTATGTGCCCAAGGTACTCCACTTTACATTGTAGGAAGTTACACTTTGATTATTTAACATAGAGGGTATTCTCGTGAAGAATCGTTAGAACAATTAGTAAGTGCTGAAAATGAATCTCAAGAGTGGGGCTGTAAATGAGAATGTTGTCAAAGAATACCAGCACAAATTTGCATAAGAAGCTCTAGAAAATATTGTTCATTAGGCCTTGGAAGGTGGAAGGAGCATTAGTAAGTCCGAAAGGAATTACCAAGAATTCGTAGTGTCCATTGTGCATACGAAATGTCATTTTTGGGATGTCTTTAGAACATACCCGAATCTGATGGTACCCAGAATGGAGGTCCAACTTCGTGAAGACTCGGGCTCCTTTTAGTTCATCCACTATTGGTTTGGGTACTTATCCTTGATGATGATGGCGTTTAAAGCCCGGTAGTCGATGTACATTCACCAAGTTTCGTCCTTCTTGCGCACTAGTAGCACCGGTGAGGAATATGGGGCTGTAGCTTGGCCGAATCACTCTGGTGTCGAGCATCTCCTTTGCAATATTCTCAATCTTGTCCTTTTGTAGGTGAGAGTAGTGGTACGACTTTAAGTTTGCTGGTGGTTTGCTTGGAAGAATAGGGATTCGGTGATCATGTTGTTGGGTAGGGGGGAGTCTGCGCGGTTCAGCAAAAACATCAGCAAATTCTTCTAGCAATTGGGTGAGTTTTGGATATGCAATTTGCATGTTTTTATCCTCTGATGGCTGCTGGATATGCATCAACAACCCACCATGTGCCTTGTGTAGAACTTTCTCCATCTGTTGCATCAAAACAGTGGAGATATGACTTTCACGCTTGCCGCATAGGGTGACCTGTCTGCCTTTGTTCATAATCGATTTAGAGAAGTTCCAAGAGATGTCACCTAGCGTCGTTAACCATTCGATTCTAAGCACGGGTTTATAGTCATTAATGGGTAGGAGGAAGAAGTCGACTATAATATCCTGATCTAATAGAAGCAATTTCACCCACGAGCACCATTGGTCGCACTTTAGGATCCGATCGTCGGTGACCTTTACGTCAAATTTGTTGCAACCTTCGATGTAGAGTGCCATACGAGTAGCAGCCTTGTTGTTGAGGAAATTATTTGTGCTCCCCGTGTCGATAAGAATGGTGATGGGTTGTTGCTTGAGAAGGCCTCCTACTTTTATTGTTTGTGGGTTGGAGTAGCCGGCTAGTGCGTGCACCATAAAATCAATCGACTTGGGCTCTTCCTCCATAACTTCTTCTTCGATTTCGAGCCTCTCTTTAGATGGTTCAATATCTTCATCTTCTACTGGTTTAATCATAAGAAGTCGCCCCTTCTTATAGCGATGTTCGCGGCTCCATGGCTCGTTGCAGTGCCAACATAATTCCTTGGCAGAATGCTCCCAAAGTTCTTCTCTTATCAACTTTTTGGGTGTGGGAGCTCGGATGGTAGTCCTTCGGTCCTCGTGGTTCAACTGTTCCTCTTGTAATTGCACGAAGGAGATAGCCGCCATAAGTGTGTATGGTTGTGTTAGGACCCTAGCTAAGTCAGGTCCATCTATTCAAGTTGAGTCATGTTAGTCAGAGTAAGTTATGGGTTGAGTGAACCTTATCAAGTCAGTTATAAGTGGTTAGAGTTATTTTTATCTTCAATTGAGATGAAGTCAGTTATTATTTTCAGTTAGGAGTTTGTCAAGTTAGTTAAGAGTCAAAGATTAATGGGACTCTTGGTAGAGCCCTATAAGTAAGGTTGTAACTCTTTATGAAAATCAATCAATGAAGAAGTCTTAGTTTTAGCCAAAAGGCAAAACCCTATGAGGTAGATCCCCTCGAAGTGATGTAGGAAGCCCGATCCTCTCGAAGAGATCCTTTTCCCCCTTTTCTACCCTCTTACTCCATGATAGAACCCTAGGGTTCTATCATCTGGTATCAGAGCAATGTTCCTCGGCACCTTTGCTGCTACCATTTATCATCCACATTGTCACCGTCATCATCGTTATCATCATTGCATTTGCCACTTTGCTGCAATCTCAGCATCATCATCATTATAGCAATCAAAATAAAAAAAAAGAGAGAGAAAGGAAAAAGAAAAAAGAGAGGGAAGAAGAAGAGCAACGCTGCCACGCTACTCTTCCTTTCCTGCCGTAGCAGTCGCACGCCCTCTACCACTGTCCAACCGCTTCCAGCCAGCCTTCATCGCTGCCTTCCTCTCCTCCCTCATCTACCGCTAGCCACCGCTTGCTGCCGCAGTCGCTTCCAGCCGACCTTCTTCATTGCTGCCTACCACTGCAGCATCTGCCTCCCCATCGCCACCCACCACCGCTTCATGTCGTCGTTGCCCTCTCCCTCGGCCGCCTCTTCCTCCGTCGGCCACCTCTGTTCCTCTCCTCCCTACCACTGTCGCCGGCCATCCCTGCCATCTCCCTTCCTTCTCTCGCACCAAGTCATGTCGCTACTCCCCTGCTGCACTTGCCTTCTGTTCCTAGCCTCTGCCACCCGCCACGGCAACCGTCGTCCTCGTTTCCTCCTCCAAAAAATTACAATCGCAGCCACAGCCATTGCACTCTCCTCTAGTCTCCTCTGCTTCCTGCGGCTTTTCCACCCACTGCTGCTGCTGCCCTCTTACAACATCGTTGTTGCTCTCCTCCTCTTCATCGCCCGCCAACCACTCGTCGGACCCAGCGCCCTCTCCCTTGCCGCACCATCACGCTGCCCTCTTCCCATCGTCCTCTACAACACACTGCTACCTTCCCTTGCCTCCTTCGCTATTTCCACTACCACCGGCCAGACCTCAACAGCGCACAACCAACATCGATGCTACTACCTCCCCTGCCGTATTTCCAGCCTTCTGCTCCCCCTACAGCCACGCTGCCAGTTGCTGCCCAGCCGAACTCTGTAGTAGCCACTGCCCTCAACCCGTAACACTCTCACCTCATACAATAACAAAAACAGGGCAGCAACCTCTCTTCCTCGTGATTTCTTCTTCATGCCTCAGAAGTGCCCCCTTCCTACCAATCTCCTTGGCTGCCATCCTTCATCTACGCACCAACATCAGGAACTTGTCATCATCACTAGTCCCGCAACCGCAGCCAAAATTTGAAGATTACAGATCTACATTTCTACGTAATGACGATCAATAACTCATTAGAAGCAAGATTTGATGCTTTGAAGCCCGTATAAAGAATAGACTACAAGAACTCTTTAGCAAATTCAAATGAAGTTTATCGGAGAACCCCAACAAATCTCAGCATGTTGAAAGTTTCAGTCTCAAAAAGAACAAATCTGAAAAATATGATCAAGGGCAAGACAAGGAGTTTCTTAGATAGGAAGATGAAGACCCAATTGGTTGGATCTCATGTGATGAAATTTTTTTTCATTTTCGCAGGACTCTAGAGGAATCTATGATGGAGATAGCTTCCACACACCTCGAAGGTGATGCAATCCAATTGTATGATTTATACAAGACCTATCATAGAGTCCCTTCATAGGGACAGTTAAAGAGAGAGCTATTGAGTCGCTTTGGACCGTCGGAGTACAAGAACATTAATGGATAGCTCACCAAAATTCGTCAAACTTCTATAGTACAAGAGTACTAGAGATTATTTAAGCACCTATCAAACTAAACCCGAGATTGGTCCGAGATACAATTGGTGAGAAAATTTATTGAGAGACTTAATCTTGAGATTCGATGCGAAGTTAAAGTCCGTCATCCCCGCACCATGATAGCAGCTGTATCATTTGCTAGTGTACATGAAGGAAAAATCATTATAGACACTCGCTGAAATAGAAGCTTCAATAGACAGGACTTTAAGGTGGTCAACATAGACAATCGCAAACAAGAGTAGCTTCTGACGATTGAGACAATTAAGGAGGAAAAACCTGACAATGTGGAGCTCGAATATAAAGGCCGTGACAAACTTCTAACGATTGAACCAGCTAAGAAGGAATCAAAAATTGATAATGTGGAGTCCGATCACGAAGGTTGTGCCAAATCTAAAAATAAGATTGCTAATGGGCAAATCTTAATTTGTGATAAAAGATGCTCAAAGGTAAAACAACTACTTATCGATTTTTTTTTATGCCTCAAGAAGACTTTAAAGTAGGGATCCTCAAAAAAAGATATGGTATGACCACTAACCATAAGATGAAAAGGGTTTTCCAAAAGACTACAATGACAACTGCACGAGAAAACCAAACCATTGCTTACACCAAGTGGAGATCCTACTTAATTGATCAAAGAGTCATGATGCGTGACAAATATTGAAGTGCTCCTAAAATCTAATACTGCTTAGCCTTGAGGGCAAGACTGATTTGAAGTGGGCGGGTCTGTTAGGACCCTAGCTAAGTCGGGTCCATCTATTCAGGTTGAGTCATGTTAGTTAGAGTTAGTTATAAGTCGGGTGAATCTTATCAAGTCAGTTATAAATGGTTAGAGTTGGTTTTTATCTTCGATTCAGATGAAATCAGTTATTATTTTCAGTTAGGAGTTTATCAAGTTATTTAAGTGTCAAAGATTAGTGGGACTCTTGACAGAGCCCTATAAATAAGGTTGTAACTCTTTATGAAAATCAATTAATGAAGAAGTCTTAGTTTTAGCCGAAAGGCAAAACCCTAGGAGGCAGATCCCCTCGAAGTGATCTAGGAGGCCCGATCCCCTCGAAGAGATCATTTATCCCCCTTTTCTACCCTCTTACTCCATGATAGAACCCTAGGGTTTTATCAGATTGTCGCGCTTTCACTTCCCCTCGGATCTCCGGTTTCAAGCCCTCAATAAAGGTTCCCAAAAGTTATTTTTCTGACTAATCACAAGTTTAGTTAGATAATCATTCAAATCTTGTTTGGTATTCTTGTATAGTAGTGGTTTGTCGGATCTTTGTCAATTGTTCGTCGATGTTCTCATAGTTAGTAGGTCCGAAACGGTTAAATAGTCCTTGAATTATCACCAGGAAAGGGCTCCATAGGTGTGCTCGAATCAATCAAACCACTGAATCATGTCCCCTTCAAGATGGATGGCCGCAATCTCCACCATGGCAGCATCTATAGTTTGTTGGAACCGAAAGTAGCGCTCCACGCGGAAGATCCGGTCGATCGGGTCTCATTCTTCCCATCTAGGGAAATCTACCATCATGCGTGGATTATAAGGATTAATCATAGTGCCTCCTCACTCCTAGAAGTCCTCTTTTCGATCTGAAGTCTCCCCTTGTTGAGATTTCCTTGGGCTTGGTGGTCGGCCCATGCTGAGTTCGGGGAAAAGAGACTGAATATTCTCCTTCATGCGGGTCTCAAAGGCTTCAAACTTAGTATTGATGGCCTCCTTTGATGCCATGGTATTAGCTTCCAGATCTGTGATGTTGAGGTATCTTTTTTGTTGACAGGTTAAGGGCATGAGATGGTTCAGAAAAGGAGTGGCCGAAGGGTGGGTGGATCGGTGAAGGAATAGGCTGCAGTTAGGGTTGTTTTGGTGGCTGATTTGGATGAGGTTTTGGTTGTGGTTTGGTAGGTTTTTTGGGCTGTGATGGTAGGGGTTGAAGATGAGGAAGAGGGAGTTTCCAATCCAGAAAAGATAGCAATTTGATAGAATTCAATGAAAGATCGCTGCGTATGTACTGTTCTGCCAAACAAAATTTACGTCGAAGAAATAGTGGATTCTCGACATAAATTCCAGTAGAAATCTGAGGAAATTGTATAGAATTTCAATGGCAAAAACTCAGTTCAGATGAGAGCAACAATAGCAATTCGAATCAAAGAAATTTCGACAGCATAATGATAGGAAAATCGATGCAAAGTAAGAGGGTTGAACCCTCGTCATAAAATTTCAACAATTTGCGATGATGATTTGCAGCAGTATAAGATCGGTTTCATAGAGGAGTTTTATGATAGATTAATCTTAGATGAAAGCCACGTTGATCTGTGAAAATGTGTAAAAATTTTGTCCAAGAAAGATATTCAATAGATCGATTTCAATAAGCCTCTATGCGGTTGAAATTTTTTTATAGCAATTCCTCTTTTGCAACGATGATCACATTTGCGATGGAAGGAATTTGCAGTAAAGTAAGGATAGGAAATTCTCTTTGGAATGTAAGGATATAAAATTGCAGTAGCAACAAGGTAGGAAATTACCAGATCTTCAATGCAATCGATGGAGGCAGCAACAGATTGATTTAATCTGCGGCGTGGGGATGATGGTGGAGGCGACGTCAACAGCAATTGTCTGAATTTCTTGGTTTGGTAGAGGTGGCAGAGATGACAGCAGGGGCAGCAAGATCACTGCTCTGATACCAGATGATAGAACCCTAGAGGAGCTCTATAGAGTTTTGATCTTTGAGGAGGATCAACCCTTGGAACACTATAGGGGTTCCTCCCTCCTAGGGTCGGTCACAAGGCTAAAATAAAAGGATTCTTGCTTGAAGAAAAAGAGGTGGATCTACAAGCTTATATAGGGCTCAAAACCCTAGCCCTAAGGGGGTGCTTCTTAGGTAAATTTCCCCCCTTGCCCCTCCTATAGCTGCCCTGCCTAACTGGGGGAGGGGGGTGACGGCCTAAGTGGCTGCCCAAGCTAAGACTACCTGCTAGAAACCCTGGCCGACCAACCTAGAAAAGGGGATGATGACTAGTAAGCCCTAAGGCCCTAAAATAAACCCTAGCCACACTTCTTTATAGGATAGAGGTGACTAGATGAGGTTTTATTACAATCTTACAGAGTTTTATTAATTGCTACTTAGTTGAGTATGACCCAATCTTGCTATGTCTCATCGATATGAGACCTCTCTTGGAATTTTCCATGTCAAATCTTTTAATAATGGAGTCTATGTGCTTGAACTAGGACAAGCCAAGTATCCTCTTGGATCTATCTATAAATCCGAATCCCCAAAATGTATGATGCTTCCCCTATGTCTTTCATGAAGAAATGTCTAAACATCCAAGCCTTAACTATTGAGAGCATTCCTACATCATTCCCAATTATCAGGATATCATCCACATATAACAACAAGAAGGTGATAGCATTCCCACTTATCTTCCTGTACACACAAGGCTCATCTTCATTCTTAACGAAGTCATAAGATCTCATCGCCTTATCAAATCTTATGTTCCAACTTCGAGAAGCTTGCTTCAATCTTAGATGGACCTGAACAACCTGCACACCTTATCTAGACTCTTCTTGGATACGAATCGCTCAAGCTATATCATATATACCTCATCTTCCAAATTGTCATTGAGGAATATGATTTTCACATCCATCTGCTAGATATCATAGTCATAGTGTGCTACAATAGCCATAAGAATTTTGATGGATTTCAGCATGGCTACAGTTAAGAAGGCTTTGTTATAGTCAACTTCTTGCCTTTGACGACACCCTTTGTCCACCAGCCTTGCCTTATAGGTCTCCACCTTTCCATCTACTTCTGTCTTCTCTTTGAAGATCCATTTATAGCTGATGGGTATGATACCCTCAAGTGCATCAATAAGGTTCTAAACCTTATTAGAGTACATAGAATCTATCTCAAAATTTATGGCTTCTTACCATTTCTCGAAGTCTATACTCATAATAGTCTCCTTGTAGATCTAAGGATTAATATCACGAGTGTCGTCTCACTGATATATCCAACATATCCTTTAGGAGGGTCAGATACTCTGCTAGACTTATGCAAAGTTGAAACTTATGTGTTGGGTTCCTGAATAGATTTGACCTCCTGAGTGGTGCATGAGGTAGGTTCTTCAACCTCGCTCAATTCTATCATGCTCTCACTGTTTTTACCAAGAATATGTTTTTTCATAAGAAACACTGTCCTCTTGACAACAAAGACCTTTTGGTTCTTGGGATGATAAAAATAATACCCACAAGTTTCCTTGGGGTATCCCATAAACTTGCATCATTCCATTCTTGATTCTAACTTGTTGGGATTGTGTCTTCTAGCGTTGGTCGGGCAGTCCCAAATCTTAACAACCTTAAGATCATGCTTTTTCTCTTTCCATATCTCATATGGTGTAGACATTATCGATTTAAATGAAACTTTATTCAGAAAATAAGCTGCGGTCTCCAAGGCATATCTTTAGAATGAGACAGGTAGGTTGGTAAAATTCATCATGGATTGCACTATGTCTAATAGCGTGTGATTCCTCTTTTCTAGCACATCATTGAGCTGAGGTGTATGAGGAGGTGTCCATTGAGGTAGAATCCCATGGTCTTTGAGGAAATGGGTGAACTATGTACTCAAGTACTCTCCTTGTTCACCTCATCTCATTTCCACTTGGACACACTTTCATTATGATCTGTGGAGCTATATCTAGCACAAACAAACCATTATTCAACATTTCTATAGTGATGATCTTATCATCCAAAATAAATGAACAACTATTATTTTCAAAAACTAATTTATATCTCATAATTATCAAATATGAAATGTATATAATATTTTTAATGATAGAAGGAACGTAATAATATGTATCTAATGCAATAATAAGTCTACTAAGCAGATGTAGGGTGACCTTACCAATAGCAACTGCAGCAAGTCTTGTTTCATTGCCCATCTTGAGGTTTATCTCGCCTCTCGTCAGTCTCTTAGGCTTTGCCAGAACCTACAACAAATTGTATATATGATAAGTACTCCCGGTATCGAACACTCATGTGTTATCATAAAAATCTAACCAATGGAGGCTGATCATGAATGTACCTAAAGCTTCTTCAAGCTTCTATTTTGTCTTCTCTGCAAGGTACTCTTTGCAATTCCTCTTCCAATGTCCGTCTTTGCCGTAGTGGAAGCACTATCTTTTGTCCTTTATCGGGTCTTTCTTGGCAACATTTGTCTTACTCGGTTTACCCTAGCTCTTATGAAGGGATTTATCAGCCTTCATTTTCTTTTTGGTCTCACCAATGTAGAGAATTGGCTTTTATTTCTTGATAGTGCTCTCAGCCTCCCTTAACATATTATGGAGCTCAAGGAGAGTCACATAAAGCTTGTTCATGTTAAAATTCATAACAAACTGAGAAAAAGAATCTGGTATGGACTGAAGTATGAGATCAACAAATAGGTTATTCTCTAGGATAATTCCTAGACATGTGAGTTTCTTAATCCACTCAATCATCCTTATGACATTGTTTTGAACCGATGTCTCCTCTGTCATTCTAGCATAAAAGAGACTCTTGGATATCTTATATCTCTGAGTTCTTTTCATGTTCCTCAAATAGCTAGTAAAGATGAAGAATGATAGAATTAGCATCCATGCTCTCATATTGCCTCTGTAGCTCAAGAGTCATAGAGGCTAATATATAACAATTAACAAAGGTGAAATCATTTATGTACTTCACGTAGCGAGCAATCTCATCCTCGCTTGCCCTTTCCCCCAACATGGGCAATATCGTGTCAAGGACATATGTGATTTTCTCTGTTATGAGAATGATTCTCAGGTTGCATAGCTAATTCATGTAGTTTAGACCAATGAGGCGATTGACATTAAGTATGCCACGTAGGAGGTTTGCAAGCGACATATTTCTAACAAGCAAAGATGTAACAAAAATGAATAACATATAGATTTTGAAGAAAAGTAAATAATTAAGATATGAGCTTCTATCTTAATATACTCCAACTATTTTTCTAGCGAATCATTCAACACCCTCGGCACATGAAATGAAAGTCTCCGGTAGACTTCTAGTGAGGATCGAGATCAAATCGGCATCTCAATATAACCTCGAGGGACTCCACCAATCACACAAAGCCCAAAAAGGTAGGCAACTATTGTCAATCACAACTCCTTAGGATTCTCGTATTGTTCGACCTCTGAACCATCATGGCCTCGAGGGATTCGATCAATTATGATCTTCAGTTAAGTCATCACTATTGCTACTAGATGAGTCTGATTTGATAATATACCATCGAGGAACTTGACCTAGCATACCATGTCCTCAGGTCATCAGTGACATCTTTATATCATAGGTAAGATTTTGAATCACGAGATAGGTGAGCCTCGAGGGACTCGACTAACTTAACCTATATTGGGATTCGATTTCTACGTATAACGATGAAAATCCACGTAGGTCAATCTAATCTAATTGTCTCATGCTTACCGACTTAATGTTATCGTATGAGAGGGTTTTGGTTCGATCTCCTAATATGTCATGTCACACACATACATATTTAATATATATATATATATATATATATATATATATATATATATATATATATATATATATAATAGAAGGCTAATGTGCCAAATGTAAGACTTGTAATCCTATCAATAAAGAGAATTAAAGTAATATCTTTAGAAGATTTTTCCATTTTATTAAACATGCTATATGAGATAGAGCTTTAGAATCCTGCTCTACCTGCTGATAGCTAGCTCGATCTATATAAAAGAATGTGAACAAAAACTTATGTAAGTAACCTGACTTCTATTAATTAATTATCATATATATATATATATATATATATATATAACATTTTAATAAAATGAAAGAACCTTCGAGTTTTATTGTTTATTAGAGAAAGGTATTTCACTTTTCTTCCTGTGTAACTGGTACTACCCAAAGATATTACTTTAATTCTCTTTTTAAATAAGATTATAAGTCCTTCATTCGGTACATTAGCCTTATATATATATATATATATATATATATATATATATAATCAATCACATATCACATATGCATAATCATATCGAATGATCAAAAACCATCACCTAATGTGATTAGGTCAGAGCCAATGGGCCTAATCACTCATAATAGGATCTATGTGTGTATCAATGCATCTTCATGCCCTGTGATCATCCATATCGTCACCATCGATTCCGTCGACACCTTGGCGCATCTCTATACGTCGCAATCATCCATCGCGGTATCGTGGGTCCAGTTGGCACCTCCACGCTCTCGTCGTGCCTCTTCATGTAATTACAACATAATCACATGCATGTAGAACTGACAATAAACGAAAAAAATGAAGGCTGATAGGCCTCAATAATAATAATAATAATATATACACACATCACATCACATGGTCCATGATCATCCATCCATATCATACATCACATGTACACATCATCATATAGGACTATCACATAAATAATAATTAATTAAATTATTTAATTAATTATGTTGCTGGAATTTAATCTTATCATAGGGTGCCTCACATAGTAGGAAAGAGACCCCTATTCGGCTAGAAAACCCTAGCTACTATAGACACCCCTGTGACCAAGAGTCCCTGGCCATAGGGTAACCTTCGGTAGCGAGGAAACCCTAGCTCTCAAGGTGTTCATTGTAGCCAACAACCTTGGCTGCAATGTATTATGGGCAACCAGCAAACCTTGACCACTATGCTGCAGTATCTCCTATATTTTGCGTCAACAATTTTGACATCAATATAAAGCTGAGAAAAAGTGTTATCCAAATATGAAAACTATAATAAAATTGGAACAAGATACGCATAAAACAATCTGTGTTTTATTCTCAACACACATAGTTTATAAGCCAATCATCACACGATGAACCTAGCTTTGATACCACTATTGGGAAACCTTATCAGAGCATCATATGCATAGTGAAAAAGTAAAACAAAAGGTCTCCCACTTATCTCGATGTCCCTCTCGAGTAACCTATAAACAAAATTATTTGAGATGTATGTTTAAACGCAAATTGGTCTCATTATTATAATCTCATCATGATCCAATTTTGATTGTACAGATCCAAGAACATCATAATATATTAATCTAATAATAATATAAAGTGAAAAAATATCATAATATTAATAACAGAAAAGAGTGCATATTATATCATATGTGTCATCACTCACATGATTGGCTTACAACGCACCGATGACTAGTAATCTCCCACTTGACCTAAAGCTAATTACCTACAAGCTTGATTCCCATTAGGTCTTGGTGTCGCTCAAAGATAATATGAGACAACGGCTTTGTCAATGGATTTGTAATGTTATCTTTGGATGAAACTCTTTCCAATGCTACACGCCCACGGGCTACGATCTCTCTAATTAAGTAAAAATTCCTCAGAACATACTTGGACATCTGATAAGACCTAGATTTATTTACTTAAGCAATCGTCCCATTGTTGTCGCAATACAAAGGAATTAGCTCCTCATTGCGCAGCACAATTCTCAAATCTATTATTAACTTCTTCATCCAGACTCCCTCATTTGGTACTTCTGCTGCAGCAATATGCTCGGCCTCTATGGTCGAGTCAACGATAGTATCTTTCTTGGAACTCTTCCAACTTACTGCTCCTCCATTCATGGTGAACACATAACCTTAGTTTGACTTGCTATCATCGACATCGGGCTAGAAACTTGAGTCTATGTAGCCCTTAACCTAGAAGTTATTGCTAGTTATAGGTGCCCTATCAGTCAATCACATGAGTGATGACACATGTAACACGCTGCATAGTCTTTTTACATTATGATTATTATTATTATTTTCTCATATTATATATATTTTCTACTGCATATATATTGTGATATCCTTGAATCTGTATAATGAGAATTAGATCGTGATGAAACCATGATAATGAGATCGATTCACATATAAACATAGACCCTAAATAATCTCGATCATAGGTATAGGTTACTCAAGAGAGACATTGAGATAATATGATAGATCGTTATATTGTATTCCCATCTATGTGATGGAGGTGACTGGTCACATAGCTGCTCGTGTGGAGACACTAAGGATATAATATAAGTGCTTATTGGAGAATAAGTTCACTGATTGATCAACTTATGGAATATTATGGTTAAAGATACCTAACGTTAGATAGTGATTCCATAGTCCTAGTTGTGTGTTCGATCTCTAGACTTGAGACACCAAGGATGTCTTGTTTGAGTACTCATTTCTTTGACGTCGGACTTACAGATCTAGAAAGTTTCAGATCTAGTATAGCTGATTATCAAGATTAGTAGTCAACCTTACGAAGGTAATTGAATATTAATAGATGATCATCCACTTTTGATATCATGAGAGAAATATCCCGTGTGTTATCACTCAGAAAAATCCCTAGTCAGGGTTATTCGGGTTGAGAGAGAAGAAGTTCTCCGAGAGAATTCGATTAGAGCGAGACTTAGATGGATTCCGTATATGAGATATTAGATGGATGATAGACTATATATATATATGATAACTGAGGACAGATAGGTCCAATGGATTAATTCCACTATATCATTTATGGACTTGATAGGACTCCAGCAGGGTTGAGTCTTAATCTCCCTAAGAAGTAGTCAATAAAATCCTACTAGATTGTAATAAAGCCACTCCTATCTTATAAAGGAGTATGGCTAGGGTTTAGATTAGCTCTTAGGGCATAGTGGCCACCACCTCCCTTACTGGGTTGGTCGGCCAGGGTTTCCCCCTGCTTAGGTCGGTTATAGAGCCAACCTAGCCGCCCCTTGTTCCTATTAAGGTAGGTCGACTATAGGAAGGGCAAAGGGGTAATTTTACTTAGACAAGCACCCCCTTAGGCTTAGGTTTTGATCTTTATTTAAAAATGTAGCTGCCTCCCCTCTTGAATCAAGTAATTATCAATTTTATTTCAACCTTGTGTTGAGTCTAGGAAGGAGGAACCCCTATAGCGTTCCAAGGGTTGATCCCCCTCAAGGATCAAAATCTATAGAGCTCCTTCTGGGGTTCTATCATCTGGTATCAGAGTAGCGATCTTGTTGCCCTTGTAGCCATCATCCATGCCTCCACCTTCCCAAGCAATTCCCATAATTGCTTTTGACGTTGCCTCCATCGTCGCCCACCAAGCTACAAATCCATCAATCTGCTGCCTTCGTCTGCGTCAACATCAAATATCTGGTAATAACTCTAAAGCCCACGCCTCTTGCTACTACTATTCCTCTATCTTATATGTGGGAGAAGTTTTTTCAAAATTTCCTTGCTGCAAAATTTTACCGTAGCAAATGTTATCATCGTTGCGAAGGTGAAACGGTGCCGAAATTTTCAACTGATTGTTGCTTCTTGGAACTGAAGTTTTAGTCATTCTTTTTGGCTGAAACTTTTATACAATTTCATAGATCATCTCAGCTTTCATCTAAGACTAATCTCATAAAAACACTCCTGGATCCAGACTTATAGTGCTGTGATTCTTCATTGCGCAGTGCTGAAATTTTAGTACAGAGAATCTGCCTTCTGTCTATTGGCCTCTTGAAACCAAACTTTTGTTCATCCTTTTCGGCTAAAATTTTTATACAATTCCAAAGATCAACTTCGCTTTCATCTAGGATTAATTTCTCAAAAACATTTCTTCTAGAACCGGTTTTCTTGTTCAATATTTCACCAGCATGCAGTTTTGGAATTTTTACGATGAAGGATCTATCTTTCGTCTTTTGCCATATTTTCCTATTGTTACGCTGCCAAAATTTCACCAAACTTTTTACTGGTATTTCCAACATCTAAACCAAGGGTTTCTGCATAATTTTCTTATACTTTCCTCTGGAAATTACGTCGAGAAGTCATTGTTTCTCCGATGTAAAATATGTTTGACAAGACTGCACATTGCTGCATTTTTTTTCATCGAATTCTATCGGATTTGAGTGCTTTTTTTATGGGATTTTAGACTTTCTTTTCTTCACCACCAAACCTTACTATCCTTACCAAAAACCCTTCAAAACCCTACCCTAAACCGAAACCAAACAGCCACCCAAATCAGCCCTAACCACAGCCTACTTCCTTATCGATCCACTTACCTTTTCAGCCAACTTTCCTTACTGACACACCTACATTTCCTATCATCTATCCCAGATCTAAAATCTATTTTCCTAACCTTCATCTACTTCTATCACAGCCCTAAAACCACACCAATTCGTAGTCTAAACTCCATAAAACTGCAGCCCCAAATCGCACCCAAAACAACCACAAACCGCACCAAAAAACCGAAGCCTTTGGTCCACCAATCTTTCAGCTGCCCAATCTCCCTTATCCCTTCTACCACAACATGCATCTTTCGCTGCCCAACGCTGCTAATAGCGACCTCTTGCTGCCATCCTCCTTGATCATAGCCAGTAGTGATCCTTGCGGTAAAAAGCTACCAGCAGCGATCTTTCGCTATAATTTGTTTACATCACAACCCGCAACAATCGTTTGCTGCCAACTATCTTGATCGCGACCAGCAATAAATTGAACACAACAGCAGCCATCTCTCACTCCATACCACTACTGCCCTCCTCTGCAACAGCCGTGTACATCGCTGCCCCGTCTTCCTCCTATTGTAGTCGCACCCTTGCTGCAACCGACGCCACTTGCAGCCACGAAGTCGCAGCGCAGTCGCAACCGACGTTGCTGCTGCCCTCTTCTTCCTCCACCGTCGCTACTACCCTTAGCTGCCATCCTCCACTTGGAGACTTCACCCCCGTAGTCCCGACATTGCTGCCATTCACTGCCTTCAACCTGAAAATTGCAGCTACACTTTTCAGTCGGTTTGTTTGACAGGTTGGAGATCATTACGTCATGACATCGCTAGGCTTATTCGAAGCCAAATTGGAGGCTTCTGAGATGCGTATGGATGCTAAATTATGCACTCTCTTCGAGGAGTTTAGATTGGACCAATCACCAAGCCCAAGAAGATCACAACATGGAGTAAATTCTGATTGCAAAAAGAACCCATCAGAGATAAGAAGCGAGGATAAGACATGGCAGCCCTACACCTCGACGACGTCGATCTCCTTTGTACAACTTCAAGAAGGGCACCTCAATCAAGATGCTCAGAGCATGAGAGCCACATCCCAACCAAAAGCATATAAACCTTCAGCACCAATCAATTACAAGAACCTTAACGAAGAACTAACGAAGATCCGTCAAACCTCTACCATCCAAGAGTACTAAATCAGGTTTGAAAGGTTAACTACTCAAACTCATGATTGGTCTAAAAAATAGATATTGAGGACTTTCATTGAGGGCTTGAAGCCGAAGATTCAAGAAGAAGTTAAAGCGCGACAACCGTACACACTTAAGGTAGCCATCTCCTTCGCATGGCTACACAAAGACAGGTTGAACCAAGATGCTTGACGGACCAAAGTCATCGCACGACCAGCAGCACAGAGACTCTCGACCCCATCTACCACCAGCCGGTCACCTCAGCCAAAAAAGTTAACGAGTGAAGAGTTTCGTGACAGATCGGCAAAGGGCCTATGTTGGCATTGCAATAAATTATGGAGTCGAGACCACCATTGTAAAAAAGAGAGACCCATATTGGTTGAGCCCACTAAAGAACCCAAACTTAAAGATATGACTCTCGAGTCCGAGGAGAAGGATATGAAGGAAAAAACCACAATCAGCCGCCCGCATCTTTCATGCTCCACCATAGATATTGGACATTGATGGCTTCATCAAGCATCAGCCCGTCACCATCCTCGCCGACACCAAGAGCTCCAACGACCTTACGAATGACAAAAGAAAATATGTGACCTTATGTGGGAAAGGAGAGGACGAAGAAAAGATGATCTCGACATAGTGCTTGGAGAAGCTCACTGAAATCTCAAGCACGTCCGCTGAACCGAGCCGACTCCTTCCTACTAGACTCCACGACCCCCGTATGTTGGTCTTACAAGGGGAACCACCAGCACATATTCGGTCATATTGTTGTCCACATTTTCAGAGGACCGAAGCTAAAAAGATCGTCCAGGAGACGCGAGAGATATGGATCATTCGACCACAACCTTCTCTTGCAATGACACTTTATCTCCAAAAACTTTACCTCTTTGTCTGCAGGGATAAGCTCTTCCTGAAGTGTCATATTTAGTTGAACCAGTTATGGGTTCTGATGCAGTACTCCCTCATCTCGGGCTACTTCCATGACTTCACCGAGGAGCGGACCATGATGCTAAAAGTCTTCCCTGATGATGACCTCGGATCCACGGCCCACGATCGCAAGAAGGAACAGGAGAAAGGCATACACATGACCCCCATATCCATGATGCCATCTATATCGATGCTTGCATTACCTGGACGTGGCAATGTGTTCGTACTTGGAGCAGACACATCCAGAGTTGGGATCGGCATCACCCTTATGCAAGATGGTTGACTCCTAATTCATACTGAGGCTTCCCCTAGACTTCACACAAGATTTTTAAAGGGGATACTCATTGCTACCAAATTTAAAATTTGGCTGGATACAAGTCCATGGCACGAAAGAGAAGTAAGCCCAAAAATCCATGCTCACGCCAGCACATGCAAAGAAGAAATGGCCTCCCGACAAACTTCAAAATGGATAAAAAATTGAAGATCGAGTTTTCTTACACCTCCCGCCCGATCAGCAGGAAACTTGAGCCTTAAGGAAGTTGTCTCCCTATTTCTTTGGGCCTTGCAAAATTGGGGACCACATTGAAGCCCTAACTTGGAGATCAGATTCGCGCACTAGATTAAAATTACAGTTGATCTGTCGGGTATCCCATTTCAAATAAAAATTTAAAGAAGATGACTCAACCTAAATCCTTCCAACTAACACCCCAGCTGATGAGGAGGCCAAAGTTCAGTTGATAATAGCATGGGAATCATATGATGAGCTAAAGACCCGGTTCCCCGAGTTTATGGAACCTCAGCCTTAAAGACAAGGCTGATTTTAAGAGGGCAGGTTTGATAGGACTCCAACAGGGTTGAATCATAATCTCTCTAAGAAGTAGTCAATAAAACCCTACTAGATTGTAATAAAGTCACTCATATCTTATAAAGGAGTATGGCTAGAGTTTAGATTAGTCCTTAGGGCTTAGTGGCCGCCACCTCCCTTACTAGGTTGGTCGACTAGGGTTTCCCCCTGCTTAGGTCAGCTATAGAGCCAACCTAGTCGTCCCTTGTTCCTATTAAGGTAGGTCGGCTATAGGAGGGGCAAATGGATAATTTTACTTAGGTAAGTACCCCCTTAGGCTAGGGTTTTGATCCCTATTTAAAGATGTAGCCCCCCCCTCCCTCCCTCTTGAATCAAGCAATTATCAATTTTATTTCAATATTGTGCCGAGTCTAGGAGGTTGATCCCCCTCAGGACTATAGTGTAGTGTCATAGTATGTCTATAGCCAATGAGTTGAGTGAATTGACAGGGGTAACAATTCACGAAATCAGAAGGAGTTCCGATGGGTGGAACTCACAGCCAGCTTGGTATTGGTCCTAGAGAGTCACACACATATGGTAGATGACTGCAGCAAGTTTAAGATTGGATATGAGTTATCCAATATGCCCTTGTTGTCATTGGATGAGACCCAGAATTGATGGACTCCTTGCATGAGGCCCAATTAGAGGCAAATTGAGATTATTGGATAGAGATCTAATATTCCAAGAGATGAGGATAATTAGATAAAGATCCAAGACCCACCAAGGCAGGATCCATTAGGGTTTTGGGGGCTCTCTATAAATAGGTGGGAGGGGCGGCCAACAAAGTTGATAAGCTGCATCTTGGCCGCCCCCTCCTATTCTCCTCCCTCCCATCCCTTCTCAGCTGACCACCCCTTTCCCTGTTGTGAGAGGACAATAAAGAAGAAAGGAGTTCTTCTTTCACATTTGTTGTAAGGTGGTATGCAAAAGGTACGAAAAAGTTACAAGCTTTTAGCTGCAATTTGAGGAGCATCGCTACATCGATCCACTATGTGGATATCACTAGAGAGGAGGACATCTAACCTCATAAATCTTCTTCCATTAGATCTGAAAGTTTCAGGGATATACGATCTCCCTATGTAATATATCTCACATGATTTGTAGTATTTGGTTTTATGATTTTTCACGTACCAATTGTTACACGACGAAATGATAAATGTAGGAAACCTTTTGTTTAATTTTCCGCTGTGCACATGATGCCCTCGAGGTTTCCTAATAGTGGTATCAGAGCTAGTTTGCTCGTGCAATGATTTTTCTTTTAAACTGCGTGTGATAAGATTGAAACATATAGATTATTTTATACACTACTTGCTGCGATCTTATCATAGTTTTCAGATCTGGACAACACCCTTTCTTACTACTGAGATGTGTATAGAGAGGCCCTTAGACATCAAAATTGTCAACATAAAAGGGGAGAAAAAGGTAGCAACTGTTGTTGCCTTGTAGATTGGCCGAAAGCTGATTGCAGCTTGGGCCAAGAGCATGTTTTGGTGCTCTCGACTTGACCAAAAGCTAGCATGGCAGAGAGCAAAACGTGCTGCTCTCAGCCATGGATGAGTGCACCATACAACCAAGGAGTCCTGGCCGCATGGGGAACCCTAGCAACTAGGGTTTCCTAGCCGCTTGTGGTAACCCCACGGTCAGGGACTCTTGGCCCCAAGGTGTACGCTGGCCGCCCATGGCAGCAAGTTGTAGCCAAGGATGTTGGCTACAAGGAACACCTTGGGGACCAGGGTTTCTTGGAACTCAAGGTTGCCCTATGGCTAGGGATTCCTGGTCACAAGGGTGCCCCTAACGGCTAGGGTTTCCTAGCCGCATAAGGGGTGTCTTTCTTGCCATATGGGGCACCTACGATAGGGTATCCCAAAATTCCAAAAATATAATTAATTAAATAATTTAATTAATTAATATTTATTTAGTAATCTTACATGATGATGTATACATGTGATGTATGATGTGGAAGGATGATCATGGACCATATGATGTGATGTGTGTATATGCGATTATTATTATTATTGAGGAATGCAAGTCTTCATTTTTCTCATTTATTATCGGATTTGCATGCTTGTGATTATGTTGTAATTACATGAAGGGATGCGGTGGGAGCATGGAAATGCCAACAAGACCCATGATGTCGAGACAGACGATCGCGACACATGGAGATGCATCGAGGAGCTGACGGAATCGATGATAATGAGATGGATGATCACAAGGCATGGAGATGCACCGATACACACATAAATCCTATTGTAAGTGATTGAGTCCACTAGCTCAGGTCTGATCACATTAGGTGATGGTTCATGATCATCCGATGTGATATGCATATATGATATATAATTGATTATACACTTACTATATATATATATATTTGCATGCGATGTAGATATATATTAAATATATATGTATGTGACATGACATATTTGGAGACTAAAACAAAACCTCCTCCTACGATAATATTAAGTTGATAAGCGTGAGACAATTAGAATGACCTACGTGGCCTTCCATTGATATAGGAAAAAATTAAATCCTGACGTAAGTTAAGTTGTTTGAGTCCCTCGAGGCTTACTTATCATCGCGATTCGAGATCTTACCTATATTAGGAAACTAAGAAAGAGCATCACAAGCAAAATAGAAGAACAAAACAAAATCGGTTTCCCATAGTTATCATATTGTCGGTGCAAAGATTGAAGCACGAAAAATCGTAGAAAGTAAAAACTACGATACATGAGAAATTGATTACCTAAGGAGATCACATATCCCTGAAATTCCAGATCCAAATGGAGAGGTTGAAGGAGGTAAAATGTCATCATCTCTAGTGGTATCCATACGATAGATGGTTGCAACGATACTCTACCAATCGCAGCCCAAAAACCCGTAACTATTGCGTAGCTTCTCGCAACACTCGTGGAAGAAGATTTGTTATCTTCTTTGTTGCCCTCTCGTAATAGGGAAGGCTAGTCAGCTAAGACGATGAGGGAGGGGAGCAGCCAAAGGTGTAGCCTATCACTATTGTGTCGCCCCTACCTGCTATTTATAGAAAGCCACCAAAAACCCTAATGGATCCTGCCTTAGTGGGTATTGGATCTCCATCCAATTACCCACTCTTCTTAGATTCTTGGATCTCTATCCAATACTCTCAATTGGCCTGTGTTTAGGCCTCATGAAAGAGATCCATCAATGTTGGGTCTCATCCAATGAGATCATAGGCTAATGGATAACTCATATTCAATCCTCTACTCACTGCAATTATCCACCATATGTGTGTGACTCTCTAGGCCAAGCTGGCCATGAGTTCCTCTTGTCAGAACTCCTTCTAACTCAGTGAATTGTTATCTCATAATAATTCACTCAACTCATCGACTATGGACGTACTAGGCTACTACGCCATAGTCCCCAAACGGTACAATGGATTAAATCTATTGGATGTGTATATCCTTAATTACCGTATATCTATAGTCCCTCATCCATCTAATATCTCAAAGATTGTATATTAGGTATGGTACTAACAGGCCACATACGAAATTCGTCTAAGTCTTGCTCTAATCGAATTCTCCCGGAGAACTCATTCTCTCTCAATCCGAACGACCCTAGCCAGGGATTTGCCTGAGCGATAACATACAGGATATTCCTCTCGTGATACCGAGAGTAAATGATCCTCTATTGACACTCAATTACCTTCGTAAGATTGGCTACCAATCCCAATAATCAGTTGTATCATATCTAGAACTTTCCAGACCTATAAGTCTGACGTCAAATAAATGAGTACTCAAACAAGGTACCCTTGGTGTCTCAAGTCTAAGGACCAGGCATATAATTGGGACTACAGAATCGCTGCCTGACGTTAGGTATCATTAACTATACAATATTCCATAAGTGAATTAATCAGTGAACTCATTCTCCAATGAGCACCTGTACTGTATCCTTAGTATCCCCAAACAAGTGGTTATGAGACCAACCACCTTCATCATATGGATGTGTATATAGTACACCGGTCTATTTGATTATCTCGATATCCTCTCGAGTAACCTATCACTGAGATTATTTAGGATATGTATTCAAAGTCGAATCGGTCTCATTATCATGATTTCATCACAATTTGATTCTCATTACATAGAACCAAGGACATCATAATATATATATGTAATATATAATATAATATGAGAAAATACCGATAATAATAATACAAAAAGACTTTGTAGCATATGTCATCACTCACGTGATTGTCTTGTAAGGCTCCTATAACCAAAAGCCGATGACATAGAGATGTCACATGTGACTTAAGGACATGGTATGCTTAGTCGAGTCTCTCGAGGGCATATCATCAAATCAGACTCATCTTATAATAGTGGTGATGAATTAACTGAACGTCATGGTTAGTAGAGTGGTCGAGACCATGATGGTTTGGAAGCTGAACAAGACGGGAATCAGAAGGAGTTGTGATTGGCAAGAGTTCCATACCTTTTTGGGCTTAGTGTGATTGATCGAGTTCCTCAAGGTTACATTAAGATGTTGATTAAATCCCGATCCCCAATATAAGTCTATCGGAGACTCCCGTTTCACGTGTTGAGGGTGTCATGTGATTCGTCAGAAAAATAGTTGGAGTAGATTAAGATAGAAGTCTGTATCTTAATTGTTACTTTTATACAAAATATGTATGTTATTCATTTATGCTATATCTTGTTTGTCACTTGTAAACTCTTTACGTGGCATACATGATGCCAACTACCTCACTGGTCCAAACTACATGGATTGGCTCCATAATTTGAGAATTATTCTCATGGTAGAGAAAATCGAATATGTCCTTGACATGATTTTGCCCTCGCTAGAGGAAGGGGCAAGCAAGGATGAGATTGTTCGCTACGTAAAGTATATAGATGATTCCACTTTGGCTAAGTGCTATATGTTAGCCTCTATGATGCCTAAGCTATAAAGGCAATATGAGAGCATGGATGCAAATTTCATTCTTCTTTATCTTCGTCAGCTATTTGACGAACAGGGAAGAACTCAAAAATATGAGATATCCAATAGTCTCTTCTGAGCCAGGATAATAGAAGAGATATCGATTCAGAACCATTAACTGAGGATGATAGAGTGGATTGAGAAACTCATGGGTCTAGGAGAGGTCTTAGAGAATAATCTTGTTAGGATCAAGTTGGCACTAAGAGGGGGGGGGGGGGGGGGGGTGAATTAGTGCAAGAGTAAAAAAACCCAGTTTGAAAAATATTGTTTGAAGTAAAACTAAAATCGGAAGCGGTTTTGTTGAAATTTGTTAAGAGCAAATTAGAGAGCGATTTAAACAAAGATGAAAAGCGATATTCATGCTTTTCTCGAAATTAGATAATTGCAACTAAGGTTAAGATTAAACTTAAAGAGAGACAAAAGAGAAGTACTCATAGAATTTATAGTGATTTGGTCAAAATCTTG
This sequence comes from Ensete ventricosum, assembly GCA_029747655.1. Classification (NCBI taxonomy): domain Eukaryota; kingdom Viridiplantae; phylum Streptophyta; class Magnoliopsida; order Zingiberales; family Musaceae; genus Ensete; species Ensete ventricosum. The sequence continues at coordinate 36,285,381 of JAQQAF010000004.1, read as the reverse complement.
ACCTACGTCCACTTCCCGAGTCCTCCTTCGTCGAGGCCCACCGGTATCCACTAATGATCTTCTTTTATAGCTGAAGATCAAACACCCCATTACACTTCTCTCCTTTTCACAGGTTCAAGAAATGAACCTTTATAATCTTTCACTCTTCCCTTAAACTCACTTTACACTTGAAGCACATAAGGGAAGCTCTCGATTTTTACATAATATTACCCAAGATTTTGATCATTTTTCTTACGCTTTCTTATTTTTCCATGCAAGAATATTTGGGGTATTTATAGACCCTAATTGGCTTTAAAAATTAGAACAAAAAATTTAACCTTTTCCAGAAAATCCGGGTATGGGCGAGCGATACTACCATCGAAAGTGCCCCGAAAAATTGGGTGGTGGTGGTACTACCACCGCTTGGGATAGTACCATCATCACTTGGGTGGTACCACCATCAGCAACTAGTGGTACCACTGCTAAGCAGTCAAGGAATAGTATTCTTCTATACTATTTTGTACCCAAGTCGTACGTTCTGTTGACCCCTTTCTAGGTCAACGAAATGAGCTCTATTATGAGTTTAAATCTAACGCAAAATGGACCCAATTAGCATCTAATTTGAGTTAGTTGGATTTCACTAAGCCTAACTCAAATTAGGACTCAAAACATGATGCTAACTATGACACACTAAGACAAATAATTATAATTATTTTTATTATTTAGCACGCCAATCGATCTTTTGAACTCCCGACGAACTTCCTAGCATTCCTCCGACGAACTCCCGACGAGCTCTCGATCATCTTCCAGTGAACTCGCATTGTACTCCCAGCGAGCTCCCACTACATCGTCCGAACTTCGGCCCAATACCCGATCTTGACTCGAGCCCAACATTAGATTGTATTACCTTTTCACAATCGTAGTTGATCCTGCATCATTTATCTCTAAAGCACAGGTTAGATCATAAATCCATCGAGTGATTTCATCATCAAAATTTGAGATTCAATAAACCTATGTGTTAATTTTATACTTCAGTCCATGTTAGATTCCTCTTCTCAATTTATTATGAACTTCATTATGAACAAGTTTAAGGTGACTCTCTCTAAGCAACTCAATTTGTTGAGGGTGTTAGGAAACCTTAAGAGAGCATTACATGCATAGTGGAAAACAAAGATAAAAGGTCTCCCACATTGGTCAAATCATTGTGCGATGATTGGGGCACAAAATAATCTCAAAATCGAAAACTGCAAATCGTGTGAGATATATTACCTAGGGAGATCATATATTCCTAAAACTTTAAGATCTAGTAGGAGATGATGAAGGGGGTCAGATATCCTTCTCTCTAGTTGTATCCATACGATGGATCGATGCAACGATGCTTCTCAAATCACAGTCAAAACCTTATAATTTTTACGCATCTCTTTCATAGTCTTTGTGTACCACTTTTCAGTGTATGTAAAAGAAGAACTTTTTTTTTTTTTACTGTCCTCGTGAAAAATCTTATTATGTAATAGGTAACCCACTTCCATTTCAATCTTGCTTAAGAGTTGGGTAACCAAAAGTAAAACTTGAGAGCTGGATAACCAAAAATCAAGCCGTAAATGAAGAAGAGCTAAATATAGAAGTTTGGGCAACAAGTCCAGTTCTCGATTATGAAAGTGATTTTCGTTAGATCCTTGTGCCATTCAATGTTTCTGTTCTGGTTTAATCGTATGAAGGTTCAGTTTCTGATGCAATCAGATAAACTATTCACTTAGGTATAGGTTATTTTCTAACTCAAATCTTTTACTGCTCTGACAGTTTAAAGACATCAAATCTTATTTGCGCTAACCGGTCAATAGTTGCCCTTTCTTTTTGCTTCGACAATAGATCAAAATCGAGACAGCGCATCCCCGACCTTACTCATTCCTTACATTCTTTAGCTCAACTCTAATTCCACTTTACTATATTTCTCAAACTTACTTTTCCTGTGTATAAGATAAGGCCTACTCTCCTTGCTTTCAAGCTGTGAACTGCCACGAGCACGTTCTTACTATACTTCCTCCCATGCTTACCTGTGTTTGTAGTAGTTACATGGTGGATTAAAGTCGAACAGAAAGATACTTGTTGCTGTTGCCAACACCTGGAATTGAACTTGCCCCTTGCCTTTGAACTTGTTTCTGAACTTTCTAATTCCCTTGCTTCTGCTGTTGCTTATTTTCTTTATTCTAATCCTTATTATGATATCATGATACTGCAGGAACTACACGAATTGCGAACCTTAACTTGAGAAGAAAAGAATATTTATGGAAGATGACCCTATCTCTACCCACCCGGGCTCGCTAACAAGAGCTTCAACAGTAATCTATTCTACCCCTTTACTTTTCTTTCCAAGCACAATAACAATACTTAATCTGGAACTATACTTTAAACTTACCTTCCTGCTTCTGAACCAACAAAAAAATAAACAGAATTATCACACACCAAGCGAGAAGGATGGTTAGCTGAGAATAAATAAGAGAGAGGATAATAGAAGGGGGTTAAAAATATTGTCTATCATTTTGTTGGTCGTGTTTACCTCATATTTATAGAGAGTTATCTAAAGTCATAATATATCCTACCTTAGTGGGTATTGGATCTCTATTCAATTATTCACAACTCTTAGATTATTAAATTTCTATCCAATTATTCACAACTCTTGAATTATTGAATCTCTATCGAATAATTTAAATTCATCTTTAATTGGACCTTATGCAAGGAGTCCATTAATGTTAGGTCTCATCCAATTATAGTAGAAGCTTATTGGATAACTCATATCTAATCCTCCAATCACTGTAATCATCAACTATATCCCTGTGACCCTCTAGGCCCAATACCGAGCTGGCCATGAGTTTCATCTGTCAGAACTTCATCTGATTCAATGAATTGTTATCTCATAATAATTCACTCAACTCATTGACTATGAACGTACTAGGGCACTACGTCATAGTCACCAGATGATATAGAAAATCTAATATATTGAACGTGTCTGTCCTTAATTACCTTGTATCTATAGTCCCTCAGTCATCTAATATCTCAAAGACTGTATATTAGGTATGGTATTGTCAGGCCTTATACAGAATCCATCTAAGTGTCACTCTAATCAGATTCTCCCGAAGAACTCCTCTCTTATTCTGATCGACCCTGGCCAGAGATTTGCTTGAGTGATAACACATAAGATATTCCACTCGTGATAACGAGAGTGCATAATTCTCTATTAGCACTCAATTATCTTCGTAAGGTTGGCTACCAATCTTGATAATCGACTGTACTAGATCTAAAACTTTTCATATCTATAAGTCTACCATCAAAGAAATGAGTACTTTAAAATGCATTCTTGATGTCTCAAGCCTAAGGACCAGACACACAATTGGAACAACGAAATCACAGTCTCATATTAGGTATCATTAACCATCCAGCATTTCGTAAGTGGATCAATCAGTGAACTCATTCTCTAATGAGTACCTGTACTGTACCCTTAGCATCTCCACACGAGTGGCTATGAGACTAGTCGCCTTCATCATATGGACGAGTATATAGTACACCGGTTTATTCATTTATCTCAATATCCCTCTCAAGTAACCTATATTTGGGATTATTTAGGATATATGTTTAAAGGTCAATCGGGCTTGTTATCGTGATCTCATCATGATCTGATTCCTATTGCAAAGATCTAAGGGCATTATAGTATATGCAACATGCAACATAAAGTGAGAATATGCTAATAATAATAATAAGCAAAAAGATCATGTAGTGTGTCACGTGCCATCACTCACGTGATTGGCTTGTAGGGCACATATAACCAGCTAAGGGAAGCTGAAAGCACTATCAAGAAAAATAAGTCAGTTCTCTATATTGGTGAGACCAAGAAGAAAAAGAAGGTTGATAAGTCCCTTAAGAAGGGAAAGGGAAAGGCAAATATTGCCAAGAAAGACCCGTTAAATGACAAAGGCCAATGCTTCTACTACGACAAAGATGGGCACTGAAAGAGGAACTACAAAAAGTACTTTGCAAAGAAGACAAAATAGAAGCTTTAGGTACATTCATTATCAGTCTTCATTTATTGGATTTTTATGATAACACAAGTGTATTGGATACTGAGAGTGCTTATTATATCTGTAATTCATTGCAGGTTCTGGCAAGGCCTAGGAGACTAGTGAGTGGATCGCAAGATGGGCAATGAAGCAAGAGTTGCTACACTAGTCATAGGCAAGGTCACTCTCCATCTACTTGGTGGAGCTACTATTACATTAGATACATGCTATTATGTTCTCTCTATTATCAAAAATATTATTTTCATTTCATATTTGATAGTTAGTGGATATAAATTAGTTTTTGAGAATAATAGTTGTTCATTGATTTTGGATGATGAGATCATCACTAGAGGAACGTTGAATAATGGTTTATATGTGCTAGACATTACTCCACACATAATGAATATAAGTATATCTAAGAGGAAATAAGATGAGGTGAGCAATGCATACCTGTAGCATTGTAGGCTAGGTCATGTTCATGAGGGAAGGATTCAAAAGTTGCTGAAAGATGAATACTTATGAACTTTGCCTTCGTAGAAAGTTGACCAACTCTCCACTTATTAGAACTGGAGGAGAGCCAACCTTCGTAGAAAGTTGACCAACTCTCCACTTATTAGAACTGGAGGAGAGCCACTGAGTTGTTAGAACTTATACATAGCGATATGTGTGGTCCTATGTCGACTCAGGTCATAGGTGGTTACTCTTACATCATTACTTTCACTGATAATTTTTTTATATATGGATATGTGTACTTGATGAAGTACAAGTCCAAGGCTTTTGAGAAATTCAGGGAGTACAAGAATAAAGTAGAGAATTAGATTGGAAAGAGTATTAAGACACTTTGATTGGATTAAGAAGAAGAGTACTTGAGTACATAGTTAACCCATTTCCTCATAGACTATGTGATTATATCCCAATGGATACCTTCTTATACACCTCAGCTCAATAGTGTATCAGAAAAGAGGAATCACACGCTGTTAGATATGGTGTGGTCCATGATGAGTTTCGCTGACCTACCCGTCTCATTTTGGGGATATTCCCTAGTAAGCACAGCTTAACTTTTGAATAGAGTTTCATCAAGGTCAGTAACGTCTACACCATATGAGATATGGAAAGCGAAGAAGCTAAATCTTAAAATTATTAAGATTTAGGGCTGCCCTACCCATGTTAGAAGGTATGATCCCGACAAGTTGGAATCAAAGACGGAATGGTACAAGTACTTAGGATATGTTAGGATCACTTAGCACTAAGAGGGGGGGAGGGGGGAGGGGGGGAGGGTTCAGTTAGTGCAAGAATGAAAGTGCTCAATTAAAAACCTTTGCTTTCATAAATTAAAGAATGAACAACATAAGCTTCTCTTAATAAAACTGATTGGAAACTGATTTAAGGAAGTTGAGAGATTGAAACTTCGGATCCAACTATCAAGTGTTTAAGAGAAATTAAGAGTAAAATGAAAGCAATTAAAACACACACACAGTTATAGTGGTTCGGCCTTAATCGATCTACGTCCACTCCCCGAGTCCTCTCCTTCGAGGCCCACCAGCGTCCACTATTGATCTTCTTTGGGTGAAAACCAAACCCTTACAACCTTTCAACTTACAAGGGAAACAAGATTACAACACTTGGATCACTCCCTTACCCATTTTTTTTTCTTACAATTTTCACACACAATTTATCATAGAATTTTTAGCCCAAAATTGTTGTATGAAATGCAAGAAAACTTAGGGTATTTATAGGCCCTAAATGGCTTTAAAATTTGGAGGTAAAATTAAAATATATCTGAAAAATCTAGGTATGGGCGGTTCATCCACCGACGCCGACGGTGCAACCACTGAAAGCACCCTGAAAATAGGGTACAGGCGATTCAACCGAAAGCCTAGGTGGTTCAACTGTCGTCAATCGCCCAAAAACCTGGGCGATTATGGTACAACCGTCACTCACAGGCGGTTCAACCAACATAAATCCAGAAAAAGTGGTTCCCTTCACTTTTCCAATCTCAACTTGAATTTTATGTTGACCAATTCTCTGGTCAACCAATTGAGCTCAACCTAAGCTCAATCAATCCCCTTTTGTGGACTCAATTACCTCTTTGAGTTGATTTGGATTTCTTCCAAATCACACTAAATACGGACTCAAACTTAACATACGACTTAAGGATTACAACCATATATGACCACTAAGCTTAATTAATGACCTCACTCTCGTAATTCGGCAACCTCCGGCATTCTCTACGATGAGTCTCACGGTCTTCCTCCGACGATCTCCCGGTGTGTTCCTAGCGATCTCCCTGATACCTTCAGCGAAGTCCTAGAGAACTCCCGGTGAGCTCCCACCGTATCGTCCAAACCTTGGCCTGATACCTAAGCTTAATCCTGGGTCCATGTCTGGTCTGTAACTCATTTTCACCATCATGGTTAAACCTGAATGATGTTAACTAAGACTTAATTGATTACAATCATGACCAGCAAATCCACTTGAAAACCTTCCCAACTCCCAGCAAGCCTTTCGCCTGCCCTTGAAAATCTTCCGACGAGTCTCGATCTTCTTCCAGCGAACTCCCTTGCGTCATCCTAACAAACTCTAGATACCCTCGATGAGCTCCCGACACACTCTAAGCAAGTTCCCAACCGCATCATCCTCACTCCGGCCCGATGCTTGGACTTGACTTTGGCCAAACCTCTGATTGTAATTTTCTCCCTATCGTAGTTAATCATGTATCAATCAACTCTAATACACTTGTTATATCAATAATCCATCAATTGATTTCATCATCAAAATTTGATATTCAACAATCTCTCCCTTTTTTATGATGACAACCAATTGATAATGGAGTTTAAATTAAGCTTCCCCTATCAATATGTCATATTGATAGAAAGCATATATTAAAATAAATGAATCATATCATCATAATAAAATCAGGAGTTTTGCATGCATTATTCCAAATCATCATGAATATTTCTAAAATCATCATTACATGCATGATCATCATACATGATTTCATATCATCATACCTTCTCCCTCATTATCATCAACAAAAAGGAGAAGTGCAATTAGCAATTTTTTGAGATATAAAAGCTTAGCAATTTAGCAAATTTTTTATCACTTCAGAACATGCAAGCCAGTGAGTTCTTTCTTCTCTTTTGAGAAGTGCAAGCTAGCAAATTTTTGCTTCCTTTGCAATGTTCAAGCTATCAATTTTACATCATACAAGCTATCAAGTTGGCAAGTGTTACTTCTCTTTGAAGTATGAAGGCTAGCATGTTTTTAAGAATGTGAGGTTAAGCAAAAAAAATTTCTTCTCTTGGAATTTGCAAGATACTTCTTGCTTCTCTTTTGAGATGAGCAAGCCAGCAAGTTTTGCTCCCCCTTTGTCATTGTCAAAAAGAAGGGATGGTTACAATAGTGTAAAACTTTTCTCATTACATCATTTTTTAAATCATCATGAAATATATCAAGAAAAATTAACATAGTGATGAGATATACAATTCATGAAGATAAATTATGAATATCAAGAGACAAATCATAGGAGAAACAAATAAATATTTTGATTCATGTATAAAATATCTCAAGTTGTCAAGATCATGATTTATATAAAAAATCTCCTTTTAAATAATATGAGAACACATAATAAGAGATTTTGATTCATAAAAGACTTCAAGTTATAATTCTGAGAAATCAAAATCACGATATAGGTAAAAACTCATTCAATTTCAGATAATCAAAATCATCAAAATCACTTTCAAGGGATTCAAAATGAAATAAATAGACTTATCGATCTCTTGAAATGCTAGTGATTTTCTTTCTCCCCTTTATCATTATAAATAAGAAAGAGAAAAAAGGGGAATAAAATATAACAAAACTTCAAGTCATAAATTATCAAGATGTCAAGTAGCATATCATGGTTTATTTGGATATGTCTCCTTTTTAGTGAATAGCCAAAGGAATCGTAGGAGTACAAAGAATGAAAAATATTGACTCATAATAAATCTCAATTTATAAATATCAAGGAATCAATATCATGATTTAGATAAAAACTTATTCAAATTCAAATCATCAAAATCGCTTTCATAGTTCAAGAAATTCATAAAAAATAACATAATTTATTTATTAATCTTTTTTAAAAAAATTATAAGATAGAGAAATTTTCAAGAAAAATGTATTCCCTTTTTATTTCATACAAGCATGTGTTTGTCTTTTAAGCCAAATATAAACATGCATCATCGTTTAAAACTGAAAAAGAAGTTTCATTACGATAAAGATCAATAAGCCATAAATCACAAAAATCATCATGCATAATTTCAAAATATAAACTTATTAAACATTATCACTATGCATCATTAAATCATCATGCATAGTTTCATTGAACATAAAGCATATTCAATCAAAATCAAAAAGCAATACGGAAATCATCAAGATATACATTATTATTTCCAAAAAACATACATAGGATTAATCTTAAGTCTAACATTTTGTTCTTGTATCATAAAACATTTAATTTTCATGATCAATATAATTTTTCAAAATTACTAGAAAGAAAAGCATGATCCCCTTTTATTTATTTTTTTTTGCATTTTATATACTAATTTAAAAATAACTCATGAATAATATTAAATAATTTCAAAATAAAACAAAGGGGTTTTGGTTACCTCGTTGTTGAAGTCCGTTAAGGCATAGTTTGTCACCTTGCCTTCATTGGTTTATTGTTTATCTCCGGATAAACTTGATTCGTCCCAAGTCACATTGAGTGTTTTCTTCTTCTTTTGTAACTTCTTTTTTTTAGATTCATTTTTGTTCTTGGATTCTTATTTTAAGAGTTTTTTAAGCTTTATAGTTAAGAGTTCAAAGTCATCATCACTTGAGCTTTTGCTCGAGTGGTCTTCATTTGTTCTAAGTGTCAAATCCTTCCTATTCTTTAGAAGGTTGTTCTTATATTTATAGAGTTTATCATATACCTTACCCGTCATTTCATAAGTAATTAATGACCCGATAAGTTTTTAAAGTAGAAACTTGTTTAAGTCTTTTGTCTCTTGTATTGCGGTTACTTTAGGATCCCAATTTTTATGAAGAGAATGTACAAATTTATTAATAAGTTCAAGATTCGAAAAACTTTTACCAAGTGCTTTTAAACCATTAACAACATCCGTAAAATGGGTGTATATGTCTCCAATGGTTTTGTTTGGTTTCACACGAAATAATTCAAAAAAAGATTTATCTTAGAATCTTTTACTCTACAAGTGCCTCCGTATGTGGTTTTGAGAGTGTGCCAAATATTGAAAGAGGATTCATAAACGGAAACACGATTAAACTTATTTTTGTCAAAAGCACAAAATAAGGCATTCATAGCCTTTGCATTCAAAGAAAAATTCTTCCTTTCCAAATCATTCCAATCATTCATTGGTTTGAAAGATTTTTCAAATTCATTCTCTATAATGTTTCATAAATCAAGGTCCAAAGAAAGCAAGAAAATTCTCATCCGAGTTTTTCAACAAATGTAGTCTGTCCCATTGAATATGGGAGGACGAACAATAGAAAAATCCTCTTGAAAGTCGAAAAGAGTCATTTCTCTTGGGTGTTAAACCAAATGAGAAAAATGTGGCTTTGATACCAATTGTTATGATCAATTGCCACTAAGAGAGGGGGAGGGGGTGAATTAGTGCAAGAATGAAAGAGCTCGATTAAAAACCATTGCTTTTGTAAATTAAAGAGTGAACAAAGGAAGCTTCTTTTAATCAAATCGATTGGAAACTAATTTAAGGAAGTTGAGAGATTGAAACTTCAGATCTAACTATCAAGTGTTTAAGAGCAATTAAGAGTAAAATAAAAGCAATTAAAGCACACTCACAGTTGTAATGGTTCGGCCTTAATCGGCCTACGTCCACACCCCGAGTCCTCTTCTCCGAGGCCCACCTGCGTCCACGACCGATCTTCCTTGGATAAAGACCAAACTGTTACAATATTTTAACTTACAAGGGAGATAAGACTACAACACTTGGTTCACTCCATTACCCCTTTTTTTTCTTACAATTTTCACACATAATTTATCACAGAATTTCTAGCCCAAAATTGTTGTATGCAAGAAAACTTGAGGTATTTATAGGCCCCAAATGGCTTCTAAATTTAGAGCCAAAATTCAAATGTATCCAAAAATGTTGGGTACAAGCGATTCACCGTTGGCGTGGGCGGTTCAACCGACGTTAGCCGCCAGAAAACTTGGGCGACGATTGTACAACCGTCGCTCACTGGCGGTTCAGCTGCTGGGAATTCTGGAAAAGTGATTCCTTTCACTTTTCCAATCCCTACTTGAACCTTATGTTGACCAATTCTCTGGTCAACTAATTGAGCTTAACCTGAGCTCAATCAATCTCCTTTTATGGACCCAGTTGTCTCTTTGAGTTGATTTGGATTCCTTCCAAATCACACTCAATTCAGATTTAAACTTAACCTACGACTTAAGGATTACAACCATACATGACCACCAAGCTTAATTAATGACCTCACTCCCACAGTCGACAACCTCCGACATTCATTGCGACAAGTCTCACGGTCTTCCTCTAGCGATCTCCTGGCGTGTTCCTAGCGATCTTTCTGATACCTTCGGCGAAGTCCTAGCGAACTCCCGGCGAGCTCCCACCGCATCGTCCAAACCTTGGCCCGATGCCTAAGCTTGATCGATCCATGTCTGGTCAATAACTCCTTTTTGTTAGGATCAATTGACATTAAGAGGGGGGGTGAATTAGTGAAAGAGAAATAGTGCTTGTTTAAAAACATTCTTTCGTAAAGTAGCGAGTGAACAATGGATTTAAAGCTGATTTAAAAGAAGTAGAGAGATTGAGGCTTGTATCTAAATAGAGAATGATTAAGAGCAATCAAATGCAATAAGTACGTTCTCTTCATAAAAATTGGGATCCTCCCTTTCCTTTTTCTTTTTCTTACAATTTATACAAGTTTTTCACAGAGATTTAATCCCAAAAATTATTGTATGTAATGCAAGAAAACTTGAGATATTTACAGACCTTAAATGGCTTCAGAATTTGGAGCCAAATTCAAATGTATCCAGAAAATCTGGATACGGGCGGTTCACCCGCCGACGCCAGTGGTGCAACCGCCAAAAGCACCCTGAAAATATGGTACGGGCGATTCAGCCACCGGCCTGGGCAGTTCAATCACCGTCAACCACTCGAAAACCTAGGCGATGATAGTACAACCACCGCTCACCAGAGGTTCAGCTGTCGAAATTTTTGGAAAAGTGGTTCCCTCCACTTTTCGAATTCCAACTTGAACCTTATATTGTCCAATCCTATGGTCAACCAATTGAGCTCAACCTAAACTCAATCAATCTCCTTTAGTAGACTCGGTTGCCTCTTTGAGTTTATTTGGATTCCTTCTAAATCACACTCAATTTGGACTCAACATTAACCTACGACTTAAGGATTACAACCATACATGACCACCAAACTTAACAACCTCACTCCCGCAATCCGGCAACTTCCAGCATTCCATGTGGCGAGTCTCACGGTCCTCCTCCGGCGATCTCCCGACGTGTTCCTAGCGATCTTCCCGATACCTTCGGTGAAGTCCTAATGAACTCCCGGCGAGCTCCCACCGCATCGTACAAACCTTGGCCCGATGCCTAAGCTTGATCCTAGGTCCACATCTGGTCTATAACTCCTTTCACCATCATGGTTAAACCTGTACGATGCTAACTATGATTTAATTGATTACAATCATGACCAACAAATCCACTTGAAAATCTTTCCAACTCCCGACAAGTCTTTCGGCTACCCCCGACAATCTTCCAACGAGTCTCGGTCTTCTTCTAACAAACTCCCTTATGCCATCCTGGCAAACTCCTGATACCCTCGGCGAGCTCTTGACATACTCCAAGCGAGTTTCCAACCGCATCGTCCTCACTCCGGCCTGATGCTTGGACTTGACTTTGGCCAAACCTTCGATTGTAATCTCTTATAGTTAATCCTACATCAATCAACTCTAACAACCTTGTTAGACCAATAACTCATCAATTGATTTTATTATCAAAATCTAAGATTCAACACTTTTCACCGTCGTGGTTAAACCTGAATGATGCTAACTATAACTTAATTAATTATAATCATGACCAATAAATCTACTTGAAAACCTTCCCAACTCCTGACAAGCCTTTCGACTACCCCCGACAATCTTCCAGTAGGTCTTGGTTTTCTTCCAGCGAACTCCCTTGCACCATCCTGGCAAACTCCTGATACCCTCGGTGAGCTTCCGACGCACTCCAGGCGAGTTCCCAACCGCATCATCCTCACCCCGGCCCAATGTTTAGACTTGACTTTGGTCAAACCTCTTATTATAATTTTCTCTCTATCGTAGTTAATCTTGCATCAATCAACTCTAACACACTTGTTAGATCAATAACTCATCAATTGATTTCATCATCAAAATCTGAGATTCTATTGGATACCCCAAGGAAACTTGGGGATACAATTTCTATCATCTCGAGGACCAGAAGGTCTTTGTTGTCGAGATGGTTGTGTTCCTTGAGAAGGAACATATTCTTCGTGGAAATAATGGTAATGTGATATAATTGAGTGAGGTTGGAGAACCTAGCTCAAGCACCATTCCAAAGGCCAAGTCTGTTCAAGCACCTAGCACACAAGTTCCAACTTTGCATAGGTCTGACAAAGTACCTCATCCACCTAAAAGATATTTGGGACATATCAATAGAGACGACACTCAGGATATTGATCCTTAAACCCTATGAGGAGGCTATTATGAGTATAGACTTCAGGAAGTGGCAAGAAGCCATGAATTTTGATATCGATTCTATCTACTCCAATAAGGTTTGAAACCTTGTTGATGCACCTGAGGGTATTGTACCTATTGGTTGCAAATGGATCTTCAAGAAGAAGATCGGTGTAGATGGAAAGGTGGAGACCTATAAGGCAAGGCTAGTAGCCAAAGGGTATCGTCAAATACAAGGAGTTAACTATGACGAAACCTTCTTATCCGTAGCCATGAAGAAATCCATCAGAATTCTTTTGGCTATTGCAGCATACCATGACTATGAGATCTCACAGATAGATATGAAAATTGTGTTCCTCAACGATAACCTCGAGGAGGAGGTGTATATGATACAGGTAGAGGGATTTATATCTAATGAGTCCAGATAATGTGTGCAGGTTGCTAAGGTCCATCTATGGACTGAAGCAAGCTTTTCGAAGTTAGAACATAAGATTTGATGAGGTAATCAGATCTTATGACTTTGTTAAGAACGAAGATGAGCCTTGTGTGTACAGTAAGGTAAGTGGGAGCTTTATCACTTTCTTGGTGCTATATGTAAATGACATCATAATCATTATGAATGATATAGGGGAAGCATCCTATATTTTGAGGATTCAGATCTATAAAAGATCAAAGAGGATGTTTGAGATTTTGGGGAAAGGTAGACATGGATAAGATATCCTATACCTCAATGATGGGGTGTATCATATATGCTATGCTATGTACCAGGTCTGATATAGCATATGCTTTGAGTGTCACAAACAGGTATTAGGTGGATCTATGTTTGGAACACTGGAAGGCAATAAAGTGCATCCTTAAGTATTTGAGGACTAATAATCTTTTACTTGTATTTGAAAGAGATAGCCTCTAAGTTGAGGGTTGCACGAACTCGAGTTTCTAGTTTGATAACGATGATCGCAAGTCAAACTCAAGGTATCTCTTTACCTTGAATGGATGAGCAGTAAGCTGGAAGAGTTTCAAGTAAGATACTATTGTTGACTCGACCATAGAGACAGAATATATTACTACGACGGAAGCAGCAAAGGAAGGGGTTTGAATGAAGAAGTTTATCATGAATTTGAAAATCATATCAAGCAGCGAGGAGTCGATTCTCATATACTACAACAACAATGGGGCAATTAGAATCTAGGTCTCGTTAGAACTCCAAGGACATTCTGAGGAGGTTCCACCTGATTAGAGAGATCGTAGCCCATAAAGATATAGCAATATATATTGTGATATCCTAGGATCTATGCAATGGGAATCGGATCGTGAACGATAATGAGATCGGTTCACTTATAAACATAGACCATAAATAATCATGATCATAGGTTACTAAAGAGGGACATCGAGAGTTGAGTGAATTATTATGGGATAACAATTCATTGAGTCAGAATGAGTTCTGAGGGTGAAACTCATGGCCAACTTGGTATTGGTCTTAAAGGGTTACACACATATGGTGGATGATTACAACGAGTAGAGGATTGAATATGAGTTATCCAATAAACTCCTATTGTCATTGGATGAGACCCAGCATTAATGGACTCCTTGCATTAGACCCAATTAGAGGAAAATCGAGATTATTGGATAAAGATCCAATAATCTAGAAGATGAGGATAATTAGATAAAGATCTAATACCCACTAAGGCAAGATTATTAAGGTTTTGGGGCTCTTTATAAATAGATACGAGTGGTGGCCAACAAAGTTGATAGGCTACATCTTGGTCGCCTCCTCATATTCTCCTCCCACCCATCTCTTCTCAGCTGACCACCCCTTTTCTTACTGCGAGAGGATAGTGAAGAAGAAAAGAGAAGAAATGAGTTCTTCCACATCTCTATCAATCAAAATCTCCAAAATATAGGATGATTCCCCTAAGTCCTTTATGGAGAAGAGTCTCGATAGCTAAGCCTTTATCATGGAGAGCATTCTTACATCATTCCTAATGATATGGATGTCATCCACATGTAACACCAAGAAAGTGATAGTGCTCCCACTTGCCTTCTTGTACACATATAGCTCATTTCATTCTTAACAAAGTTATAAGATCTAATCATCTCATAAAATCTTATGTTTCAATTTTGGGAAGCCTACTTGAGTCCATAGATGGACCTAAGCAACCTACAAATTTATGGGATACCCCAAGGAGACTTGTGGTTATTATTTCTATCACCTCAAGGATCAAAAGGTCTTTGTTGTTGAGAGGATAATATTCTTTAAGAATGAACATATTCTTGGTGGAAACAGTGGGAGCATGATAGAGTTGAGTGAGGTTGGAGAACCTAGCTTAAGTACCATTTCGCAAGACGAGTCTGTTCAGGTACCTAGCACATAAGTTCCAACTTTATGTAGGTCAGACAAAGTATCCCACCCTCCTAAGAGATATGTGGGATATATCAGGGGAGAGGACATTGAGGATGTTGATCCTCAGACATATGAGAAGGCTATTACGAGCATAGACTCTGAAAACTAGCAAGAAGCTATAAATTCTGAGATCGATTCCATGTACTCCAATAGGGTTTGGAACCTTATTGATGCACTTGAGTGTATCGTACCAATGTGCAAGTGGATCTTCAAGAATAAGATTAAAATAGTTGAAAAGGATGAGACCTATAAGGCAAGACTAGTGGCTAAGGGGTATCGTCAAAGGCAAGGTGTTGACTATAAAGAAACCTTCTCATCCGTAGCCATGTTGAAATCCATCAAAATTTTATTGGTTGTTGCAGCACACAATGATTATGAGATCTAGCAGATTGACGTGAAAATCACATTCCTCAATGGCAACCTCAAGGAGAGGTATATATGATATAGCTTGAGTAGTTCATGTCTAAAGAAAGGCCAGGCAGCCCTTGGCGAAGCCGAGAGCAGTAAGGGGTGCTCTCGGCCAAGGCTACAAGAAGCCTTCGGCCAAACTACATGGCAACAATAGTTACTGCCATTTTCCCTACGTTTTGTGTCAATAATTTTGGTGATAAAATGCTAATCTAAAGCGCCTTTCAATAACATGAACATGTGTTGTCCAAAACTCAGATTGACGATAAAAATATAACAATTTACATAAAAAATAATTCGACGCGATTCAACAACATATGCAGTTTATAACTAATCATCGCACAATGAACTTGGCTCTTATACCATTATTAAGAAACCTTGGGGAGCATCATATGCACAGCAGAAGAATAAAACAAAATTGGTCTCCTAAGAATATCATGTCTGATCGGTGTGTGATGATTGGGAGCGTAAAACTCCTTAAATCGAAAAACTACATAAAACATTTAAGACGTTCTTACCAAGGAGAGATCGTATATCCCCGAATAACAAACCTCAGTCTATGGATGAAGGAGGTCAGGTATGAGACTCTTTAGCGATGATCTACACAGTAGATGAAGTGGCAATGCTCCTCCTTTCGTAGCATAAATCTTCATAGCTTTTGTGTACCACCTCACAGCATTAATCAAGAAGGGCCAACCCCTTCTTGTTGTCTTCACACACCACCAAAGGGGACTAACAACTAAGGAGGAGAGGGAGAGAGGAGAATGTTAAATCTTGAATTTTGATGGTGAAATCAATTAATGGGTTTTATTATCTAACTTATGTGTTAAAGATGAATCATGCAAGATTAACTACGACATGACAATACAATCATATGTTGAGCTAGAGTCAAGTTTGGGCATCGGGTCGGGGTTTGGACGATGCAGTGGGAACTCGTTGGGAGATCACCAGAAGCTCATCGAAGGTAACAAGGGCTTGCCAGGAGTTCGTCGGGAGCTCATCGAAGGTAACGAGGGCTAGAGTCAAGTGGTAGTACTATTGTCGCCCTTATTTTAGGGGAGCTTTCGATGGTAGTACCACCGACACTGATGGTAGTACCGCCAATACCCAGATTTTCGGGGATTGGTTGGATTTTGGCTCGATTTCTAAAGCTAATTGGGGTCTATAAATACCCCAACTTTTTTTTCTTGGAGAAGCAAGGGTGGTGAATGAAAAAGGAAGAAAATTCTTGCAAAAAGTGTTGTAAAAATCTTAAGAGCTTCCCTTGTGAGCTACAAGTGAAAAGAGAGACTAAGAAAGAAAGATTCTTGTAAGAATGCTCCTCTCCTGAACCTGTGAAAAGGAGAGAGAGAAGTGTAAGGGTTTGATCTTCAACCGAAGAATGTCATTAGTGGACACCGATGGCCATCAAGGAGGACTCCGAAAAGTGGACGTAGGCTAAGTTTTGGTCGAACCACTATAAAATGTGAGCCTTCCTTAACTTTCCTTTTTGAATTTACATCTTCTTGTTCGAGTTTTCTTTAAGCAAGATAGTAGCTTAGTATTGTTCATAGTTTAATTGATCACGTATTCAACTTAAACGAAACACTTTCGATTTTCAATTTTTGATTTTATTTCAAGCAAGTATTTATAAAACTAAGGTTTTCAACACTCGCAATAATTAACCCCTCCCCCCTCTTCTTTTAGTGTCAATTGATCCAAACAGTTAGTATCAAAGTCACGTTATACTTATTGGATTAACACCCAAGTGAGTAAATGACTTGTTATGGCATTAACAAGAGTCAATGCATCACAAGTCCTCCTATGTTCAATGGGATGGACTATAGGAGGAATATGTATTTTATAGATTTTTTTATATTTTGATTTATGATGTATTATCTAAAATTATTTTCAAAAGTCATCCAATCAAATAAATGATTAGAATGATCATGAACAACATATATTTTCTTTAAATGCTAAAGCTATGAATGATTTATTTTTTACTTTAAATAAAGATGAGTTTGATCAGGTTTCTATATGTGATTTGGCTTTTGAGATTTGACATAAATTAGAAATGACAAATAAAAGTATGATTAAACTAAATGATTTACTAAATGAAAAGACTTGAAAAAATGAATTTGAAGAATACCTTCCAAAGAACAGGAAGGAAATTACTTTGAGAACACAAGAATAAGACCTTCCAAAAAACAGGGAGCATATTGAAGTAAAAATAGAAGAACATCACCTTCCAAAGGACAGGAAGGAATTAGAACTGAGAACAACAAATGACTCCTCGAGTGATGAGAACTTTGAACTTTTGACAAATGAATCAAAAAAATTAATAAACAAAAATTATAAAAATAAACTTAAATTGGACAAAACCTCTTGCTATGAATGCAAGAAACCAAGACACTTCAAAGATGAGGAGCACAACCAAGAAGTGAAAAATCTTACACTCGTGGCCAACCACGATGAGGTAAGTAACCCACTTGAAAGTTATTTTACTTTTAATGACTTATTAAGTTCTTTTCATGAGTTTTATGATGATTTTTGAAAGATTAGTAAATTCTATAAACTACTTAAAGAGGAGCATACATCACTAGTTAGTTTGAAGAAATGCATGAAGTAACACCATCACACAATTCATGCACCAAATATGAAACTTTAAAGGAACTTAAAAGTGAAAATATTATATTGCAAAAAATGTTAGAAATTTTTAAAATAGGAAAAAAATCCCTAAACATGATCCTTGCAAATAACGGTGATGTTCATAGGAAAGAAGGTATAGGCTTTATGAGCACTACTCAACAAAAGCTTACTATCTTCTATAAAGGGCCCATTCTAAACTTACCATGAAAAATTAAATATAATTTTTGTGGTAGATGTGGACACTTTGCTTATAAGTGTTCATTTAGGAAATATAGTCCATGTAAATTAATTTGGATTCCTAAAGGAACCATAAATGACTTAAAGTCATTAGAGATGATGAGAGACCCAAACTCAAAATGGGTACCTAAATCAAAATCTCCCATATTATAAAGTTGCTTCCTAAAAAGGATACGAGCACTAAGTAATATTTTGAAAGTGGATACTTAAGGCACATGACTTGAGATCTAACACTCTTTCAAACTCACTAGCCTAAGTAATAATAATATAAATTATTAAAAATAAAATTATTGGTAACGTATATTTGAATGATTCATGGTTATAAAGTTAATCTTGATTGCCTTCAATAGTGCATGGTTAAAAAGTATTGGCGTGAATGATTAATTTAAAATTATCTAAGTTGAAATTTATGAAAAAAGGGATTTTGATGATAGGTTAAAAAGTATTGGCATGAATGATTAAAATATTAGATGAGTTATATCTTGACCTAAAGTAGGTTGTATAATTGAATGATATATTATTTTTTAATTTAAAATTTGGAAATGAGCATGACAACTCTTTGCACTAAGTGTAAAGAGTTAGACCCACTTGAATGTTAGATTAAAGTAAATCAGATTTTTTGTTTGAAGATATTTTATTATTTTAATATGTTGTATTAATGATCTTGTTGATTTCTTTTGTAATTATACTTGATTTTCGATCTTAAACGATAATGCATTGATTTGGAAATCATTTTGAAACAAATCACATGAAATAACTAAAAAGGAGGAAAACTCTTTTTGAAATTATCTATATCCTATCAAGCCTTTAATAAAAGATAAAGTGATACCATTTGAATCTCTTAAAATACAAATATTATTTTTATGATTGAAATTTAAATGAAAATTTTCTTTCCTAAATCTTGAACCTTCCCATGATTTATTGACTTGAGAAATCTCTTATGGGAATTCAAATGCTAACTTTTATAATCTTTCTTATTAGTTACTATTTAGGAGATTTAAGATCTTATAACTAGATATTTTTCTTATGAACTATATTATTGAAGTTTCCTATACACGAAGATCTTTTATCTTTTCTCCTTTGCAACTTATGATCTTGATTTTTATAACTTGATAAATGAAGACCTTTCTCATTATTTAATATCCTAAGAATTCCTTTTTGTAAGAGTAGATTTGTCAAAATTAAATCATGTCTTTTGGTATTCATGATTTGATATTAATATCTTTCATGACATAATTTGTTTATGACTTCCTTTCATGAATGGTATACTTCATCACCAAATTAATATTTTTTAAGTTTATAATGAGTTGAAAATTGAATGAGATTTTCTTGGTGTGACTTATCCTTTATAGAAATCATTTTTTTATCTCTATGATTTCCTCTTTTTAATAAAAAGAAGATTTATGATCTTAACAATTATAATTGAGATTTTTTTTTCAAGATCATTCTTTTATTTTATTAAAAAGATTTATCTAAACGAATTAGGTGGCTTAAGATTTATCTTGGATGAATCAAGAATTATTTAATCCCCTAAGACTCATTTTCATTATTTATAAAAAAAAGGGGGGAGAGATTTCTTAAAAGAAATCATGTCTTTTGGTATTTACAATTTGATCTTTCATCCTTAATGACATGAACTCTTTGTACTTAGTCATAATAGGATGGATATGGATGTAAAAAAAATTATATCATCATATTCCTTCTTAACAATCACAAAGCAGAAAAAATTGATATCTTAACAACCAAGCCATTAAATGAAAAATAATTTGACTTTATTAGAAGAGAGCTAAGAATGTTAACCCATTTAAATGCATGATGTATTATTTTTCAGATTTTTTGAATTACTTGAAATTTACATAAGATGAATGCATTAGTAGCTCTTGGATTTCTCAGATTTTTTAGCTTACCTTCCAAATAATTCTCTTCAGAATTGACATTTATAAGATTGAGATTCAAAGCTCTTCTTTTTTATGAGATTTTTATGATCCTTTAATATCTTTGGGACACTAAATGCTTGGATCTTTGATTTTACATCCCCCTCTTTTTTTTTCTTCTTCTTTTATTCTATTTACAAAGGAGAAAATTCTATCCTTCATCTTATTTTACTAAGGGAGAGCAATGAAAGCATATTAAAAAATTTTGGCTATCATTATTCTTGTGGAGTGGTTTTGAGGTAAACTAGTATATTTATATGTTCATATCTATTTTACTTTGTGATGGATCGACTAATACTTTTGTTAATTTTTAATTATAGAAAGCATATTATTCATTTGGAATATAAAATTATTATATTAGTTGTAAAATCACTCTCTATGGCTCAATTCTATATATTTGACATCTGATGGTGATAGATCTTTAAAAGAAAATGTATTTCCATTACAATTGTCACCCTAAAAAATTACATTCAAACATATTTAGATGAATAGTAAGTGTTCTAATTTAAATAGTTATTTAATAATATATTTTTATATTAACGTTTTTTTTAACAATAGGTACAAAATTTTTAAAAAATATTGGCTATTGATTTAGATCATCTGGCATTTCAGAGAAAATTATTAGTAAATGATCAAAGACTAAGATGGTGAAATATGCTCAATAAGATGGATCATAAGTGAATCATGTTATTCACACCACTCAATTATAGTGAGTATTATGCTAATACTTTTTGTTGAATCTTAAATTTTTGAAGATGAAATCAATTGATAAAGTTATAATCTACTCTGTGTTCAATAAAGTGGTGCAGGATAATCTTCGACTATGAAAAGTCAAAACGATTGAAATAGGAAATCAAACGTTGGGCCGGAGTCAAAGAATGAGCATCAGACTGAAAATCAGACATTGCATCAAGTTTGGAAATTACAAGAGTCAACCTATCGATGAATCAAGCAATACACTGAAGGAAAGCATGATGTGCCAAGGGTTCGGATGAATAAATTACATGTCAAACAACACGATTAACACTTTAAAATAATTTATCTAGATTAAAGTAGTTTAGAGTTCTAATTGAGTTGGCTTTGAATATAACATAACCAACTCAATTAAGAGGTCATTAGGCCTTAATTGGGACTGATTTAGACTTATTAGAAAGGTTATTTTAGTAACCCAAGGTTAGATAAGATACGATCTTCAAAGACACGATCTCCAAGATGACACAGTCTTCAAAACTATGTCAGGCTATGGTATCGCCCAGACATAATCTCTCAGACTGTGTCAAGCGGTGGTACCGCCCAAGCTAGGGGTACTGTTGCCAGAACATAGTCTCCAAGGGGAGAGGCTATCAACACTTCGAAAAATCTCTAAAATTTTAAATTTTGGCTCCACTTTTGAAGCCATTTGGGGCTTATAAATACCAAACATATTATTGCTTGAGTATGTAAGAATTAAGAGTAAAAAACTTGTAAAACGCGGTTGTAATTCTTTGAAAGCTCCCCCTTATTTCTTCTTATATAGTTTTTGTTTAAGGGAGAGTCAAGAGAATTGTAAAATTTATCTCCTGAACCTATAAAAGGAGAATAGAGCTGTAAGAGGGTAGTTGATCTTCACCTGTTGAAGGAAAATCAACAGTGGAAGCCAGTGATCTCAACGGAGGAGGAATTGGAAGTTGACATAGGTCACGAGACCGAACCACTATAAATTGGTGTGCCTTCTCTTCTCCTCTCTATTATTTACTTATCTTTGTATAGTGCTTTACTTAATCATTATCGTCCTACAAATGCTTTTAAGTTTAAACGCTTTTCGAATTCAAGCTTTATTGAATACTCAAATCGACATAAATTTTTCATAAGTGCTAATTCACCTTGCTCAAAGCTACATGGGACGACTCAAGTTCATCCGAAGATTTAGAGCCAACCAACAAGGAAAAAAGTTGCAAATTATGCTTTAGTGGCATTTGGCAATAAGGTAAGTAACCCAAACGAGTCTTCTTATCTTATGATGAATTATTTAATATATTTAATGACTTGTTTGGTGATTTTAAATTAGTTAGTGAAAAATATAAATTGTTAAAAAAAGATCATTCTTCACTAGCTAGCGAATTTGAAAATTTTAAAAAAGAGTATGATGAATATAGGATAGCTCTTTGTACTAAGTGTAAAAAATTAGATACACTTAAGAAAGAAAATATTTTATTACAAGAAATATTAGAAGATTTTAAAATATGTAACAAATCCTTAAACATAATCCTTGTTAATAAGGGTCATATTTATATAAATGAAGGAATTAGCTTTGTGAGTAACACCCAACAAAAGTCAACCATCTTCATTAAAGGACCCACGTTGTATTCACCTAGAAATAAATATAATTTTTGTGTTAGAATTGGACACCATGCCTATAAATGTTCATTTAAAAGGCATAGTCCACATAAATTAATTTGGATTCCTAAAGGAACCATAAACAATTTGATGCCATTAGCAAAATTAGGTAGAGTTTTTTATGAGGAACTCAAAATCAAATGGGTACTTAAACTGACACCCCCGTTTCTTATAGGTATATCTCCAAACAAAAGCTAAAAGCATAAAATGGTACCTTAATAGTTGATGCTCAAGACACACGACCAGAGATCCAACTTATTTATCTAAGCTTACTAGTCTAAATGAAGAATTTGTCACTTTCAGACACAACAACAAGGGAAAAATCATTGGGAAAAGAACCATAGGTAATAAATCAAACCTTTTGATTGAAGATGTGTTATTAGTTGATGGTTTGAAACATAATCTACTATGCATTAGCCACTTGTGTGATAAAAGATACATTATGAAATTTTAATCTAATGCTTGTATAATTGAAATACCACATAAAAATAGTTCTATGATTGCCTTAAGAAGTAATAATATGTATATTATTGACATTCATAATTTTTATAATGAAATATATTTTTCGACCTTAAATGATGATGCATGGATTTGGCATAGAAGACTAGGACATACTAGCATGAAACTATTAAACCAAATCTCAACTAAAAATCTACTAAGAGGACTGTCTAGCATCAACTTTGTAAAAGACAAAGGTTGTGATGCATGCCAACTAGGAAAATAAATAAAAAGTAGTTTCAAATCAAAAAAGTAAATAAGCACATCTAGGCCACTACAATTGATTCATATGAATTTATTTGGACCAATAGATACTACAAGATTAGGAGGCAGTAAATATACGTTTATTATTATAAACGATTATAGTAGATACACTATTTCTTGGCACACAAAAGTAATTCTTTTAAATATTTTTCAAAATTATGTAAATTTGTTCAAAACGAAAAGGGTTTTATGATTTCATCTATATATAGTGATTATGGTGGTGAGTTTCAAAATCATGATTTTTAAACTTTTTGTGAGTCAAATAGGTACAATCATAATTTCTCTACTCCTAGATATTCAAAACAAAATATAGTAGTGAAAAGAAAAAAATAGGAGCTTACAAGAAATGACTAAAACCATGTTAAACAAACATAGCCTACCCAAATATTTTTGGGTAGAAGTCGTTAACAAGGCATGCTATATCATGAACAGGGTTCTCGTAAGACCATTACTTTCAAAAACTCCTTATTAATTATAGAATAATAAAAAACCTAATATTTCATATTTCAAAGTGTTTGGTTGTAAATATTTTATTTTGAATGAAAAAGATGCCTTAGGAAAGTTCTATGCAAAATCAGATGAAGCATATTTCTTAGGATTCCTCAATTTTAAAAGCTTATTATGTCTTTAATAAAAGAATTCTAGTTATTGAGGAATCCATTCATATTATTTTTAATGAGGTTCCCGAATTGAAGAAAATTAATTTTGATAATGATTTTGATTTTGATACTTTAAATTTGAATGATAAATCTCCTCTCTAAAACAACTTGGATGCATCTACTTCCAAGGAATCCTTACCCAAGGAATGGAAGTATGTAAATGTTCATCCTAAGGATCTAATAATAGGATATACATTAAAAGGTGTTCAAACTCGTTCGTCATTTAAAAATTTATGTGCTGACATCATATTTTTATCTTAAATTGAACTAAAATGCATTGAGGAAGCTATAAAAGATTATTCTTGGGTTATTGCAGTGCATGAAGAGTTAAACTGATTTGAGATAAATGAGATATGGGAGATTGTTTCTAGACCTAGTGGTCGTTTAGTGATTGGTACTAAATGGACATTTAGAAACAAGCAAGATGAAAATGGTATCATGGTTGAAAACAAGACTAGATTAGTGACCAAGGGTTTCAACTAAGAAGAATGGATCAATTATGAAGAGACCTTCGCTCCTATGGCTAGACTTGAAGCCATAAGGATGTTTTTTGTCTTTGCCTCTTTTAAGAATTTGAAGTTATTTCAAATAGATGACAAAAGTGATTTTCTTAATGGTTTCATTTCTAAAGAAATTTATGTTGAATAACCCTCTAGTTTTGAAAGTGATCTTTTTTCGAATCATATTTTTAAATTGTCTAAGACTTTTTATCGATTGAAACAAGCCCCTAGGACTTAGTATGAAAGACTTAGCTCTTTTCTTATTTTAAATAATTTTTTTAAAGGTAAAATTGATACTACATTATTTTTTAAGTATTTTAAAAAAGATTTCTTGTTATTCAAATTTATATTGATGATATTATTTTTTATTTAATAAATAAATTCTTATGTGAACCTTTTGCCAAGAGTATGAGCCAAGAATTTGAAATGAGCCTAATGGTTGAATTAACTTTTATCTTAGGATTATAAATAAAATAATTAAATGATTATATCTTTATTAGTCAAATCAAGTATATCTTACATTTGTTAAAATGATTTAATATGGATAGTGTTAAAGCTATAAATACACCTACGAGCATATCTACAAATTTGGATTTAGATAATGAAGGTGAAGGATTTGATAAAAAACCTTATAGAGGAATGATATGTATTTTGCTATATCTAACTATAATTAGACCATATATTATGTTTAGTGTTGTCCTGTGTGCAAGATTTCGGTCCAATCCTAAACAATCTCATTACAAAGCAGTTAAAAGAATATTTAGATACTTGAAAAGAACTCCAAATCTACGATTATGATATCAAAAATCTAAATATTTTAATTTAATTGTTTATGCTGATACTGACTTTGGAGGATGTAGGATAGATAGAAAAATTACCTCTGGAACCTGTCAATTTCTAGGTCATGCACTAGTCTCTTGATCTTCCAAGAAGCAAAACATTATCGCATTATCCACAGTTGAAGTTGAATATCATGTTGTGAATAACTAATATGAATGAAAAATACTTTACAAGATTATGAACTTTATTTTAAAGACATCCCTATAAAGTGTGACAACACGAGCTCAATATGCTTATCAAAAAAATCCTATTCAACATTCACGAATCAATCATATTAATATTAGGCATCATTTTATTAGAGATCACGTCAATATCCATTGTATATCTTTAGAATTTATTGATACAAAACATCAGTTAGCTGATATCTTTACAAAGTCATTGAATGAAGAACAATTTGATTTTATTAGGATAGAGATAAGTATGTTGAATCTACCAAATGAATGAACTATTTATATATATGTTTTGATCATTACCTTGGTTTCTAGGTTTTCATGACTCCAGTTTTTTCTTTTGAATCAAGTTAGTTTCTTATGATTTCTATTCCTGATATTTACGATAAGGGAAATTTGTCAAAATGATTCATGTTTTTCATGTACTGACAAATTTTTACATCACTCAGTCCTTCCCTTCTGTCTTTTTGACAATTACAAAAGGGGAGCAAAACTTACAAATTTGCACATCCCAAAAGAAGACAAAAGTTGTATATTACACTTTTTTTCCTTTTTGTTGATGATAAAGGGGGAGAAGTTATAATGATTTAATCATACATGTATGATGTACTTTAAAGGGCAAAAGTTATAATGATAATTTAAAACGTGAATCATACATGATATGATGTAATTTGAAGATTTGAAATTATGCATGAAATACTTATGATTTTATGATGCATGCAATGATATTTAAACATGATTCAAATTGTTTCGATTTGTATTCAAAGCTTATCACACTTTTTGAATTTGAGTTTTCTTTATTACAATATGGCATATAGATAGGGGGAGTTTAGTTAAACTCCATCAGTTATCATCATCAAAAGGGGGAGATTGTTGAATCTCATATTTTAATGATAAAATCAATTGATAAAGTTATGATCTAATCTGTGTTCAAGAAAGTGACGCGATAATCTTTAATTATTAAAAGGCAAAATGATTGAAGTAGGAAATCAAACGTTGGGCCAGAGTCAAAGAACGGGCATCAAGTCGAAAATTGGACATTGCATCAAGATCGGATGTTGCGAGAGTCAATATGCCAATAGATCGAGCAATCCACCGAAGGAGAGTATGATGTGCGGAGGGTTCGGATAAACAAGGGACATACCGGACAACACAATTAACACTTCGAAATAATTTGTCTAGATCGAAATAGTTTAGAGTTCTAATTGAGTTAGCTTTGAATGTAACATAACCAACTCAATTAAGAGGTCATTAGGCCTTAACTGGGACTGATTTAGACTTATTAGAAAGGTTATTTCAGTAACCTAAGATTAGATAAGATACGATCTTTGAAGACACGATATCCAAGATGATATAGTCTTTGAAACTGTGTCAAGCGGTGGTACCGCTCAGACATAGTATCCCAGACTATGTCAGGCGATTGTACCGCCGAAGCTGGTGGTACTACCGCTAAAATACAATCTCCAAGGGGAGAGGCTACCAACACCTCGAAAAATCCTCAAAAATTTTAATTTTGGCTCCACTTTTGAAGCCATTTGGAGCCTATAAATACCCTGCTCATTCTTACTTGAGTATGTAAGAATTAAGAGCAAAAAACTTGTGAAAATATTATTGTAATTCTTTGAGAGCTCTCCTTTATTTCTTCTTATGTAGTTTTTGTTTAAGAAAGAGCTGAGAGAATTGTAAAAGTTATCTCTTGAACCTATAAAAGAAGAATAGAGTTGTAAGAGGGCAATTGATCTTCACCCGTTGAAGGAAGATCGATAATAGAACCCGATGACCTCAATGGAGGATGAATCATAAGTGGATGTAGGTCAAAAGACCGAACCACTATAAATTGGTATGGCTTCACTTCTCCTCTCTATTGTTTCTATTGTTTGATTGTCTTTATATATTATTTAAATGGTTTTCAGGTTTAAGCTTTATCAAACGAATACTCAAATTGATGTAAATTTTTCATAAATACTTATTCAACAAACCACCCCTGAGTTCAAGCTTTATCAAATAAATACTTATTCAACAAACCACCCCCTCCCCCCCCCCCCCCCCCCCTCTCTCTCCTTATTGCCGCTTTAATCTTAATACCTTTTTTCTATTTTGCAAATGATTTCATGATATTTGTGATGGAGTATAAGAATCACTTGTTGATGGACAAAGAAATAAAATTTAGCCAAAGGGATATGTTATTGTATATCTGCATATAGCCAATGTTTTATTGGACCGTTGTTATTGTGTAGAAAGGCATAAAGAGATTTTATTTGATGAAACATTTGAGCGTGTTAATACATTGCATTTTAATATGTCTAACTTTATATGATAGCATATATTCTTGTACAAATTGTTTAAAAATGTGGCTTTATGTTAGTAATCTGATTAATGTTATTGTGAATATTTCATATATGTTTAGTTTGTGGTTGTTGAACAAGTGTTTGTGTGGTGATTCAATGTCTGTGATTGTGATGTTTCATATTTTTTAAATAAGATACTTTGGGTTGAATGTATGATCAAGTATAACTTAGAATGCAACTTAAGTGTAACTCATAATTCTAAGATATTTAATATTCAAATTTATCTTGAGCTACTATGCCATGGTTCTAATATCTATTACTTTTCCTATTTTTTTATTTTTGGGTCATTAATTTTAGAATACTAGATTTTTGAATGAAATTTATGATCGAGAATAACATGAGTGTAGTAACTCAAGTATCAATCCTTGACTTTTCCAAAAACATATCCAAACTTCTCTATAATTACTTTATTTAGAACTTTTCCCAACCTTTTATAAATTTTAGGTAACTAATTTTTCAAAGAGGGGATCTTTATGTCAATTCTATGATTAAGTGCAACTCAAGTGTAAATCATTCAAATTTTTTTTTACCAATCTTATTGAAACTTCTTATAACTATCATAACATGATTTAAATATACTTAGTATCATTTTTCTATTTCTAAAAATTTTAGAGTGATTAATTGTAGAAGTTGAGGACTTGTGGGTTAAATTTGTAATCGAGTGTAATTCAAGTATAATCGAAATATGAGTTAATAAATTATCCCCAAACATATTGAAACGTCTTCATAAAAGATCATAACATGATTCTAATATGTTTAATATCACTTTTTCTTATTTTTTATATTTAGCATGATTAATTATCCGAATAGGAGATTTATAGGTTGAATTTGTAATCAAACGTAACTCAAGTGTAAATCATTAAAATCTGCCTAAAGCTATCCAAACTTCTTCACAACTATCATAACATAATTCAAATATGTTTGGTATCATTTTTTATAATTTTGTTTTATTTAAGCGAGATTAATTTTCCAAATATAAGATTTATAGGTTGAATATGTGATCGAGTGGTACATCCCAAATTATAAAAAATTATTAAATCACTATTTTATTATTCAAAATTTATAGAATACACTCATTTCTTTTTTTTCTTGAATTCAAATTCTTATATTACAATAATAAATATTTTAGAAAAAGAACATATTCCTGGTAGGCTCACAAGTCTATTCCCAACAAGCTTTGTAGAAGATTACTCTAAAAATAAATATAAGATAAAAACATATCAGCAACCACACATGCTGTAGGAACCTCAAAAAATCATAAAAATAATCTTCAATATTCATGAAACATATACAAATATCAATGATAATATATTGATTC
This sequence comes from Ensete ventricosum, assembly GCA_029747655.1. NCBI lineage: Eukaryota > Viridiplantae > Streptophyta > Magnoliopsida > Zingiberales > Musaceae > Ensete > Ensete ventricosum. Next base: position 36,256,036 of record JAQQAF010000004.1, on the reverse strand, counting down.
ATCATAAAACTTATGCATCAGAAAAATAATGATAAGTTCTTATATACTAAACAAAATAATACATTAGCCACATGTAACACATACATAATAATCAGATAATAAAGGCTTGCATTACACCCGATGGTGCACTCTCCCAATAGCAGATGGAGAGACATACTCCATGAGATGAGTTCCTCCCAATAATAAATGAAGATAATTCATATCGCACTCCTAACAGTGGATGGAGTGGTATCCCTCACCCATTCAAATGGGGACACATTCCTTCCAACAGCGAATGGAGGAACCATTTAGTTATCACGTCTGACGACCCACTAATCCTTGAAGGGAATCACCATACTTGCCCTCGGCAAGGATACATAAACATCCATGATCATTCATTTATATTCATTCATTCATTCACATATGCATCTAAGAAATAGTATGATCAAATGTTATAAAAGATCATGTTTGATGTATGATCTGCTACACTATGTCCATTGGTGGCTCCGCACTATGATGGACCCATAACTCCTTTTACATGTTGCACTTCCAATGTGGACTACTAGTATAGTCACATATAGTTACATAGTAACAATTATATTAATATCATAAACTCAAAGAAAGTAGAAAACCAATAATTATTTTTAAATAATATTTTCAAATAAAACTTTTAGGTTTATCAAATCATAAAGATATGAAATATCAATCTCTCAATAGTCCTCAATCAACCAAAACCCTAATTGAAATAGCTCAATTAACTTAAACCAATCTCAGTTCGATTATGAACTAACAAAACCAACCTCAAATCCTTATAGAACCTATCTGGAATCACCCTAGACTGGTCTAATTTAGATTTGATTGATCTTGATTAGGTCGAGCAGGTTTGAACTAGTCAAGTTGGTTTAGAATTATCCTAAATCGACTTGAACCGATCAACTTATCTGATTCAGTCGATTAACGAGCTCAAACCAATAAATAGAGAGGAAAATTAGACTATGTCATATAGTGTTATCCTAACTTAAACCAACCAACCTAAGTCTTGGATGGGTCACGTGTGTCACACGTGCTTGTCCCAAGTAATAGGTTGGGCTGAGGTACAATAGATTAGATAAAAGAGTGATAATATGTCTAGCACCAATCGCATAGCTGGGCAGACTACTTCATGAACTGGGCTAAGTCTTACTCATAAGTTAGACCGAGTTTTACCATTGAATTAGTCATGCTTGGCTCGCAAGTTAGGTCATGCTTAGATACATGAGCTGATGTCATGTCTAACCATACGGACTAGGTTGTATTTAGTCGCATGAGCGAGACCATGTCTGGCCATATGTGTTAGGTTATACCTTGTCACATTGGTTGGTTGCTGCTACATTACAACATAGGTTAGATCGTACCTGACAATATCGGTTGGGTCATGCATGACAACATGGGTTGGGTCGCACCTTACCATATAGATTCGGTCGTACATAGCCACATGGGTCGTATTGTACTTAGCCACATGGGTTGGGTAGTGCTTGGCCATATGGGTTAGATTGTACCTTACCACATGGGCTAAGTCATACTTGGCCATATGAGTTAGGTTGTACCTTGTCACATGAACTAGTTCCTACCTAACCATATGGGTTAGGTCATGCCTGACCATATTACATAGGCTGAGTCATGCCTAGTCATATAGACTGAGTCGTACATTGTCACATAGATTAGGTCATACATGACCATATAGGCTGGGTCAACCTAACTCAAGTCAGACCCCAATTCGACTTATCTTATCAAATTAGATTTCAATATTTTGAATTATTAAATAATAATTCAAATATATAGAATAAAGAATTTAAATTTATGATCTTAAATTTAAAACTAAATAAATCATAGAAAATAAATATGATTCTTGAAACATAAATATATTTAATTAACTAAACCAAAACTATTAATACAAAAATAAGAATTTTAATAATTAAATCAATCTTAAAATTCATTTAAACTTAAAAAACTAATATAAATCAAACAATCATTCTAACATCACAAATCAATTATCATTATTTATTAATCATAAAATTTTAAAATTATAATATTATTATACATCATAAAATTATAACCATCCTAATATCAACATTTAAAATAGAAATTAAAACTTATAAAAATTAGAGGATCCTACCTCTTATCGACTATTCTTTCCTCGAATCATCTCATCGAGAAGTCCCCTCTTCAATCCTCTCATTGTTAGACTAGGTAAGGATGAGGGAGGAGGAGTCCTTTTATATAGGAGAAGATGGGATATCCTCGAAAGATAAGTAATAATTTTATTTTTAATTTATATAAATTATATTTTTACACGCAAAGAGAGAATTATAGTATTTATTTCTTATGGTTCACACATGAAAATAGAATATAAACTATTTACTTCATGAAAATCACATCACTTATTAGGAAATAAATCAATTAATAATTTAATTTATTAATAGAATTCATAACTTGTTCATATGATTAAAAAAATCAAATTTAATTATTTCCTTAACCATAGTATTCAAATAAGGAAGTTAATTATCTAAATAAAGTAACACATTGTTTATAGTAATTAATTTATGTTAAGGGAGAAATTATCATTGATTACATAAAGTGTAGCTAAAGTACAACCTGAGTGTAACTCCATAATTAGCATAACATGATTCTAATATGTTTAATATTGTTTTTTTATTTTATTTTGATTTTAAGATAATTAATTGTCCAAATAGGAGATTAAAAGGTTGAATCTAGTATCGAATATAACTCAAGTGTAATCCAAGTATAACTCAAGTTTTTTTTTTTTTTCCAAACATATCCGAACTTCTCTATAACTATCATAGCTTGGTGATACCATCACCCTTAGGCAATGCTCTGCTGGGTTACAGGTGGCACCATCGATTAGTGAGTGGTACCACCAACTAATGGTTAGTGCCATTGCCCGAGGTTAGTAACAACTGGGTATAGATGGTATCACCATCAATAGACAATGTTACTTTGATCAAGTACAACTCAGGTTAACCTTTACCCAACCAATCATAACTTCCCCCTCACAACTATGACATGATTCTGAGATATATAGTATTCATTTGTACTATTTATAATGATTTTATGATCATTAACTTTGGAATTTGGGTATTTTTTTTTTAAGAAACTACCAGTGGGTGTAACTTTTGTAATTTAACAAAACGGATCGAAACTTATCTACAACTACTATAACATGATTGTAAGATGATAATAATTATTTTTTTATATTTATGAATGGTTTTAGTGTATTTAATGGATTTTGGCACATGACGATACCAATGTTAAATGGTAATTCTATTCAATTCACCTCGAGTATAACTTGAGTTAAATTTCATCAAACTGAATCAAACTTCTTCAAGACTACCATGAAATATTTTTAAGTTGATTAGTAGTATTTTTTATTTTTCGATTATTTTAATATAATTAATAAAATTTGAAACTGAATGTTATATTGTAATCTTATCCGATTTATAACTCGAGTGTAACTCATGTTAACCAAACCAAACTTCTCCAGACGACTAGAAAATATTCTAATTTAGTGTTATGATTTTAGTGTAATTTATAGCATTTGGCATGCGGTGATTCACTCTGAAAAGTCAATTAAAGCATAAATACAATAAGGAATGTAACATTAATTACAAAATAATAAATTCAGATTCAAAATTATCAATAGTTTATAATGTTTTATAATTTATAGCACACTTACCGAAAAATTATATAGGTATATTTGTATAAATATACTATATGCAAAAAAAATGCTTCCTTTAACCAATGTAGATAATAAAAAAATTAACCAACACTAGGCTATACGAAAAGACTAAATATATCATATTAATTTACATTTGATAACGTTGACCTATATAATTGATAAAATTTTGCATGACCGTCGATTGTGACAAAATTGTTGACACCCCGAACACCTTCTAAGGACCTTGCTATTTTGTCTCAATTTTATCTTTGCCTTTTTCCTTCTACCTAGTTATTTTTTATCGTAAGAATTTTAAATCCAAAACTACTTCTTGTTGGGAAGATGATATCATTGTAAATCTTCTGCAAATATTTTATCAAAAAATATTCCTTATAATACTCATATTAATTGGAATTCAGAAACCTAATAGCAATTATTACATAAGAGCATGGAATACCAAAAAATATCAAAATGTCGGCAAATCTTCTTTTTCATGTCTACTACAAATATCTTGTTAAATGTTTGGACTTTGAAAATATTACTTTAATGAGGGTGAATAACATAGTAATCTTGCTTTATTTTTTGGCTTCAATATTTATACCTCCAAAGAGGGTGTCAATGTATTGATCATAGCATTAATAGTATCACAATGCAAACAAGACCACTCTATGATTTTCTTTCATGTCATCTCAATCATACATATTATTGGAAGTCTGTAGACATCTTTCAGTATTAAATTCATATTTTTGGAACCATTTGTTCTTATCATACCATATCATCATCCTAGAAAAAATACAACTGCCCATTTTTCTCTATCTAATTCTAAAATATAATGATAATTTTGAGATTTTTTTAATCAATTTTTACACACATTCATTAAACTCATACTCAATATGTGCTCTCGTGGTCGCCCAGAAAACTCTAGCTGCTTCCTTATTGTATACTAGATTCTTCAAAAGATGGATTATGCAATAACTATGATATTACTCAAGAAATATTTCTTTCATTGTTGCAAGAATTTCTAGATTTCTATAGTTGATGATACTTAAGAATCATAGTGTCCATTCCCATGTCTCTCTCCCCTCAGTCCCTTCTACTTCAAATGCAATAGGAAATAACTTATTAGATCCATCAATAGCAGTCGTTATCAACAAAACACATGATAGAACATACAGATAGAAGATATGATCTCCAACCATATGAGGATTTAAATTATGATTCTACCTAATATTGATAGAGAAAATCTCCTCCGTTAACCTGTATAAATAGGGCTTATGTTAATGAAATAATTAATCTTTTCTCAACATGTTTTAGTTTATCATGGTATCAGAGCATCTCTCTCTTTAAGAGAGATTACCTCCTCTATTTTTACTCTCCAACGGTAGTTTCTCACTGACTTCTTCTCACTAAGTGCCCCCTTCCTTCTCCAGTTGTGCTTCCTCATCGATTCTATTTTCGACCTTTGCACTGGGTTGCTTCGCCATGGATCTGGGCCCCAACCTCCACCTTCATGACCACGCGATGCTCTCCATTGCCAACGTCGATTGTTCTTCGTTGCCAATGCCGACCCCAACCCACCCCTTCTTGTCAGAGGACGTCCAAACTGCTCTCTACTCTTCCTCAAAAGAGCTTCCTCACTGACCACATATCTGCCATCGGAAAGGCCCTTAACTGGTCTACCTTTGCCAACCGCTGCATTGCCTAGGTCGGCATCGCCTACTCCAATGGTCATTCACATCCAGAATAACCACCCTCGCCTCTCCTCCATGACAACTTTTTCTCCTTACCGTGTTCCTCCACCAACAACAATAATTATAGATCTCTCACAGATCTACAGTCGCAGCATAGATCGGTAGATCCTTTCCTTTTCTCCAATTGTTGCTACCGCAAGTGCCACCTCCACATCGAGCCACCTTCCTCTTCCCTCCGTGTTGCACAACAAATTAGATACCACAACTCAAGAAGTGCAACCTCTATGTTGATTTATTATAGATACACATTTGGATCCCTCAAATCAGTGCATATCCTCATAATGTCTGCATCATTTAAATCTTCAAGTGGTTGTAAAAGATTTGAGCATGAGGGCATCTTTGGTCCAAGACATGAATAAAGATAACATTTATGAGTCGCCATCAGCTTCCCAAATCACCCAGCCCATTGTTCACTCCTTAGTTACAACTTTAATTGATGTGTGGCATCGCCATCTTGGTCATCCCTCATCTCTTATAAAAAAAATATTTTCTCATTATTCTCTTCCAACTATTAAAATCAATAGCATTATAACTCATTGTGATACTTGTCTTAGCAATAAAAGTCATAGACTACCTTTTGGAACATCCTTCATATCCTGCTCTATGTCATTTGAAATTATTTACGCAGATGTTTAGGGGCCTTGTCCCAACCACTTCTTTTGACAACTTCAAATTTTATGCCATTTTCGTGTATTATTTTACTAAATATATATGGTTATATCATTTCAAACATAAATATGAAGTTTTCACAATCTTTACTCATTTTAGAAAGTTGGTCGAGAACTTACTTTTGTCTATAATTAAATCAGTTTACTCTGATAGTGGAGATGAATATCAAACCCTAACATCTTGTCTCTTAGCTTGTGGTATACAATACCTCAAGTCACCACCACATAATCCTTAACTAGTTGGCTCTGTCGAATACAAACATTGACATATAGTTGAAACTGGTCTTGTCCTCCTACATCAAGCCTCCTTGCCACCAACTTTTTAAACTATTATCTACCTTATTAACCATATGCTCACTTCAGTCCTCTAATTTTAGTCACCATTTGAAAAACTATTTCATCAACTCCTAAACTTCAAAAACTCATAGTATTTGACTGTCTATGTTATCCATGGCTATGACCCTGTGTCTCCCATAAGTTAACATCGAGATATAAGCTTTGCGTCTTCATAGGATACTCTCTTAAATATAATATTTTTCGTTGTTATGATCCTCAAACTCAAAAAGTCTTTATATCACGTCATGTCATTTTTGTAGAGTCTATCTTTCCCTTCCAAAAATATAATTCTCTAGCCATGTGAGTCACTCCAACAAATATACATCACTGGAGTATTCCTTCGACCCCATCAGATGAACCTCTCACCACACCATCCAGTCCTTCCCATCAGGATATACACTTTATTATTTTTTCAATTTAATAACTTCTCACTCCCTCCACTACTCATTTACAAATTCACACTAGTGATGAAACGTAACCACTATCATTACCTTCTCCTAGATCTAATGACTCTGAAGTACCTTAGTCTGACTATGTACTTGTCAATGACTCTCCACCAATATATATACCTACTATACAACCTAGCAACCCCATCGCACCTAGCCATCCCATGATCACACGCTCTATAAGTTGTATTTTTTAAACTGTATCAAGTACTTGACCTTCATGCTATAACAAACTTTTCTTTAGAGCCCATTGAACCCACCGCCATCACTCAAGGCCAAAAATCTCCACATTAGCTTAAAGCCATATGTGAAGAATATGACGCATTACTCTATAATTCTACATTGACCCTTATACCCTTTCATCACACACAAAATATTACTGGGTGTAAATGAGTCTTTTGAATTAAGTGAAACCCAGATGGATCTGTTGCTAGATATAAAGCATGTCTAGTGGCCAAAGGGTTTCATCAACGACCTGGTGTTGACTTCACAGAGACATTCAATCCCGTTGTTGAACCGACAATGATCCAACTTATCATGAGTTTGGTTATTACCAAAGGCTGTTGAATCTTGAATTTTGATGATAAAATCAATTGATGGTTTGTTGATTTAATATGTGTGTTAAAGAAAGTAATATAGGATTAACTACGATGGAGAAAATGAATTACAGCTTGATGTTGGGCCAGAATCAAGTTCGGGCATCCGGCCAAGGTTCGGATGATGTAGTGGGAGCTCATCGGGAGTTTGCTAGGAGTTCGTTGAAGGGATCGGGAAGCTCAATGGAAATACGCCGGGAGATCGTTGGAAGAAAACCATAAGACTTGCTAGAAGATTACCAGAAGTTGTCGGATTGTCGGGGGTTAGGTCAATTATTGAACTTGATGGTCTTGCATGGTTGTAATCAAGTGAGTCATAGTTAAGTTTGAGTCCTAATTATTTTGCAATAAATCCAAATTAACTCAAATGAGGTAAACTGGGTCCACGTTTGGGTTTAGGTTGACCTTATTTGGTTGACCTAGAATTGGTCAATTGAAGGTAAAAGTCAAGAATATAAAAGTATAGAAAACACTTTTTCGGGATTCCTAACGATAGTACCGCTGGTGGGCGATAGTTGTACCACCCAGGTCGGCCCTATTTTCATGGTAGCTTTCGGTGGCAATACTGCCGGCGCCGATGGTTGTATCGTTCATACCCAGATTTTTCGAATACGTTTGAATTTTTTGCTCCATTTGATGAAGCCAATCGGGGTCTATAAATATCCCAAGTCTTACATTAAGCATATGAAATTGGGCAAGAAAACTAAGAAAAAAGTGTGCTAAAAGTGTACAAGAAAAAGAAAGGAGGCAAGGGGAGTGAGTAATAAAGTGTTGTAATCTTTGTAAAGCTCTCCCTTGTGAGTTGTAAGTGAAATACTTGTAAGGTTTTTCTCCTAAACCTGTGAAAAGGAGAGTGAGAAGTGTAAGAGTTTGGTCTTCACCCGAAGAAGATCAGTAGTAGACATCGACGGGCCTCAAAGAAAAAGACTCAAGAAGTGGACGTAGGCCAAGTTGTGGCTGAACCACTATAAATTATGAGTTTTTTCTCTTATCTAAATAAAAAAAATTTTGATCTTAAGTTTGATTCGCTCACGTATTCAAATTCCAAGAAATGTATCTGATTTTTTGTTTTACTTTGAGCGAGAGTTTTCTTAAACCAAAGTTTTCAACTCTTGCACTAATTCAAACCCCCCATCCCCTCCCCCCCCCCCCCCCCCCCCAATTGGTATCAGAGCAAGGTTATACTCATTAGACTAATACTCAAGTGAGTAAATGACTTCGTTTGGCATGAACGAGAAATATTTTATTACACGTCCTCCCATGTTCAAGAGGACGGATTACATATATTGGAAAACAAGGATGTATATTTTTCTAATTTCTATGGACTTTAATTTATGGCACATTGTTGAAGATGATCTTGAAAAGTCTTCTAAACCAATGAATGAATGGAATAATTTGGAAAAGAGGGCTTTTTCTTTAAATGCAAAAGCAATGAATGTTTTATTTTGTGCTCTTGATAAGAATGAGTTTAATCGAATTTCTATTTGTGAAACTACTCACGATATTTGGCACACACTTGAAATCACACACGAAGGCACTAGTCAAGTTAAAGAGTCTAAAATTAATCTTTTAGTGTATAGTCATGAATTATTTCAAATGAAACCAAGTGAGACCATTGGAGACATATACACCCGGTTCATGAATATCGTCAATGGTCTAAAAGCTCTTAGTAAAAGTTTTTCTAATTTTGAACTTGTTAACAAGATATTAAGATCTCCTCCAAAAAGTTAGGATCCTAAAGTAACTATAATTCAAGAAGCTAAATATCTAAATAATTTTCCTCTTGAAGAACTTATTGGATCACTTATGACTTACGAACTGGGCTGTAAAGCTCATAATGAACTTGAAGAATCCCTTCCAAAGAACAGGAAGGATTTGGCACTGAGAACTAAAGATAAACACCTTCCAAAGAATAGGAATGACTTAGCATTGAGAAATGCAAATGACTCCTCGAGTGAAACCTCAAGTGATGAGGACAATGACATTGCACTATTGATAAGAAAAAATCAAAAAAATTATAAAAAAGAATACAAATCATAAAAATAAAAATGAACCAAAAAAGAAAAATATAATATGTTTTAAATGCAAGAAGCCATGACATTTCAAAAGTGAGTGTCCACAATTAAAGAAGAAAGCATCATACAAGAAAAAAGCTCTCTCGACAACTTGGGATGACTCAAACTCATCGGATGAAGAAGACCACATCAAAGAAGAGATTACTAACTATGCTCTCATGACAATCCATGAGGAGGTAAGTGAGTCTTCCAATATCTTTTTTACTGAATTATTGAATATTTTTCATGAGTTTTATGATGAATTTAGAAAAATTAGCAAGTTTTATAAACTACTTAAGAAAGAGCACAGTTCACTAGTTAGTAGATTTAAAGAAATGCATGAAGTATTACCATCACTTAGTTCATGCACAAAATGTGAAACTTTAGAGGAACTTAGAAAGGAAAATATTATATTGCAATGAACGTTAGAAAATTTTAAATTAGAAAATAATTCCCTAAACATGATCCTTATAAATAATGGTCATGTTCATAGGAAAGAAGGTATAGGCTTTGTGGGTAATACTCAACAAAAATCAACTATCTTCATTAAAGGACTCACTCTAAACTTGCCACCAAAAGTTAAATGTAACTTTTATGGTAGATTAGGACATATAACGTACAAGTGTTTATTTAGAAAGTATAGTCCACATAAATTAATTTGGGTTCGTAAAGGAACCATAGACAACCAAAAACCTCAAGTTAAATTAGGGAAAACTCTTCAAAAGAGACCCAAAGTAAAATGGGTACCTAAATTAAAATCATCTTTCTTGTAAGATTGCCTCCTAAACAACAATAACAAAAAATAATTATATATAAATTAAAATTATTGACAATAAATCTTTTGATGGTTGATTAATCTTGAATATTTTTCAATGATGCATAACTAGAGCATATCAGTACAAAAATAAATTAGAACTAAAAAATCTTTGTTATTTTTGATGAAAAATTATTTATATTGAAATTTATAAAAAAATTTGATAATAATTGAATATTAGTTTCAAAATCATTGGCTTGGATGTTACATTGATTTAAGTGCTATGATAAATGTATGTTAAAATGGGTTGTTTATTGTTGAAGGTTGTATGTTGAATGAGGCTTAAAATAACGTATATTAATTTTTTTTTGAAAAATAGTGCACCAAAGGTAGAACCACTAGACTGGTAGTGGCATCGCCAAAACACACTGTGTACAAGTGGTAGAACCGCTCAGTTAACGATTCCACCGCCCTATCTATAGAAACAACACTTAGGGCCGATGGTAGAACCGACCCAAAGCCCTTCCACACTCCTCTAAAACTCTCTCCATCTCTCTTTCCCCTTCCCTTTCCTCTATAACTCAAAAGAAATCCCTTTACTATTTAAATCTAAGTATCAATCTCTATCTCTAGAAGATCACAACAAAAGTAACTCTAAAAACCTTGCTCTCAATCTATTATTTGATATTACTTTTTACTTGCAATACATGTAGTTCAAATGGCCCCTAGAAGATCCTCAAGGGACAAAGTAAAGAGGAGATTAGATGAAACCTTTGACCCTATACTCTTTGATACCCATGAACATGCCTTAAAATTCTTAATCTTTGAATTTAGAAATATTCATAAGGGTAAATATGTAGATCTAGAAGATTTAAGAGATTTGGAACCACTTTGGTTTGCTAACTTAGATGTCGTACCTATCCTTCAAATGAATGAACCCATTTATCTTATACTTGTTAAATTATTCTACAACAACTTACATATAAATGATTAAGATAGGGTGTCTACATATCTCTTGGGGCATTGTATAGCTATTACATATAGTTTAATTTACAGTATCATAGGAATCCCTGAAAAAAGAAGTTGTTGCTACTTTAGAGGACAATGGGACAATGAATCAATAGGGGGTTACTTACTCTAAAGCCTTAGGTACTATCTTTGGTAACCCAAATATATATATTGTTCCTAAAAGTTGTGAGCACATGCTACCCTTCAACACAAAACTACTTCATCACATACTAATTAGTATTCTAGTCCCTAAATAATTTCATCATGATGAAATTAGCCAAATGGAACTAGGTACTATGTATTGGATCATGATAGGACGTGATTATTATTTTGGATATTTGTTAAGGCAAAACAAGATTGAGCTTTCGACTAAGGATATGATACTTCCATATGGTGGCTTAATAACTAGGTTGATACATGCACACAATATAGTTATTCCACAAAATGAAGAAATAATGAAGTTAGATAGATACAATGTCATTAATAGAAATCTATTAAGAATATTTAGATGCATTGTAAGAAATGATATATGGACTAGATTACCTAGGAGAACTAATCCTCCCCCACCTAAGCTAGAACCTAAAACACCTATACTTAGGGGAAGTCTATCTCCTCCTACTAGTCCCTTTGAGGTAGCACCCGCGATGCAACTAGCACCCTCATCATCTGATAACTCCATAATGACCCGACTGGATCGAATTGAACTACGTCAAGACCAAATGTTAACCGAGATGTAGCAAATCCATCAACAGCTTAATACTCTGATTAGACACTTTGGATTACCACCACCTGAATAGTTTATATGCTTAGAACTAAAAGGAAGAAGTTGGGGGTACTTAATCTGTTATACTTTTTGTACTCTTATGATGTATTCTCTTATGACATATACTTTTAATACTGAAAAGTACTTTTTTATATTTTTGTGATGCATGCAACACTTTATGATATTAGACATCACTTTATTAGAGAGCATGTGAATAATCATGATATATCTTTAGAATTTATTGATGCTAAGCATCAATTAGCAGATATTTTCACTAAGCCATTAAATGAAGAGCAATTTGACTTTATTAAAAGAGAGTTAGGAATGCTAAACCATCCAGATGCATGATTTGTTATTTTTCAGATTTCTTGATTTGCTACTTTTGCTTGAATTTTACATAAGATAAATTTAATTACATAAGTAGCTCTTAATTCTTCTTGGATTTCTTAGTTCTTTTTGAGCTATCTTCCAAAATGATTCTCCTTGAAATTGACATTATAAGAATGAGATTTGAAGTTCTTTTTGTGATGAGATATTTTTTTCTCAAGAATTATTTCGATTCATGAATCTTGATAAATATTTACAAAAGAAAAATATGTGACATAAACTTTTATGATGCTTGATATGAGCTCTCTTTTGTATCCTCTCTCAAAAATTATTTTAATTCATGGATTTGTTTTGTATCCCTCCCTACTTAATATTTATTTTTTGGATACTAAATTTTTGGATCCTTGACACCCCCTCCCCCATTCATGTCTTCTTCTTTCTTATTCACAAGGGGGAAGAAAAATTTTCATTGAAAATTATGATGTCTCTTATCCTATTTTACTAAGGGGGAGCAATGATGGACTACATTTTTAGATATATAATCAATATTTTACAAATGCGAAAAAATTTGACATATGATGAGATTATGTGCCTTGAAATTATTTGCTCAATATTTCACCTTTTTGTTGATGACAAAGGGAGAGAAATGACATATTAATGACACATGTAGAAAAATGGTAAAATATGTATTTTTCTTTTTTGTTGAAAAATAAAGGGGGAGAAATGATTGATGACTTAAGAGGAGATTTTTAAATTATTATATGACTGATGCATGAATTTAAATGTAATGTTGTATACCTAGAATATCTCTGATGATTTAATGATTGATGTCTTAAAGAAATCTTTTTGAAATTAATATTATATCATTTCTAAAATTGATAAATGAATGTGATATTGCATCTTTTGATGAAAATTGTTTGAAATGTTATATCATTATACTTTAATTCAAGAGTGGTTGGTTCTCTTGAATTTAAGCTTACTCTATTTGGATTATGGCATGGATATAGGGGGAGTTAACTCATGTCATCAATTGATGGTTTGTTGATCTAACATGTATATTAGAGAAAGTAATACATGATTAACTACAACGGAGAAAAGGAATTATAATATGATGTTGGGTCAGAATCAAGTTCGGGCATTGGGCCAAGGGTCTAACGATTTAATGGGAGCTCGCCTAGAGTTTGCTTGGAGTTTGCCGATGGGTTCGAGAAGCTCGTTGGGAACATACCGAGAGATCGTAAGACTCACCGAAAGATTATCGAAGGTTATCGGATTGTCGGGGGTTAGGTCAATTATTGAACTTGATGGTCATATATGGTTATAATCAAGTGAGTTGTAGTTAGGTTTGAGTCCTAATTAAGTTAATTTTGGAAGAAATCCAAACTAAGTGGGACAAACCGGGTCCATGTTTGGGTTTCGATTGAGCTTATTTGGTTTCACATGGAAAGGGGTCAACTGAAGGTATAAGTCGAGAATAGAAAAGTATAGAAAACACTTTTTCAGGATTCTCAGTGGCAGTATTACCGGTGGGTAGTGGTTTTACTACCTAGGTCGGTGGTCGTACCACCCAGTTTGGTGGTTGTACCATCGTCGCCCTATTTGCAGGGTAGCTTTCGGCGACAGTAACATCGACGATTGTACCGCTCGTACCTGGATTTTTCGGATATATTTAAATTTTTGGCTCTATTTTTTGGAGCCAATTGGGGTCTATAAATATCTCAAGTCTTCTTGCATTAAGCACACAAAATTAGGCAAGAAAACTAAGAAAAAAGTGTGCTAAAAGTGTGTAAGAAAAAGAAAGGGGGCAAGGGAGTGAGCAAGAAAGTGTTGTAATCCTTGTATAGGTCTCTCTTGTGAGTTGTAAGTGAAATACTTGTAAGGTTCCTCTCTTAAACCTACAAAAAGGAGAGTAAGATATGTAAGAGTTTAGTCTTCACCCGAAGAAGATCAGTAGTGGACACCGACGGACCTCGTCGAAGATGACTCGTGAAGTGGATGTAGGCCAACTTATGGCTGAATCACTATAAATTGTGAGTTTTCTCTCTCTTTATTTAATTTCAGCATTCATTAGCTAAATTAAAAAAATTTGATCTTAAGTTTGATTCAGTCATATATTCAAATTCCAATAAATGATTCTAATTTCTGATTTTACGAAAGTTTTCTTAAACCAAAGTTTTCACTCTTGCACTAATTCACCCTCTCCCTCCCTCTCAGTGCAATTGATCCTAATAAAAGCTAGCAATTAAGATAATTAGATGTTAATAATGCTTTCTTATATTAGAGCCTAAATATCTTTATGTAATAACCTTTGGGCTTCATCCATCCTCAATATTCAAAACATGTTTACAAATTATAAAAAGCTATTTATGGACTTAGCCAACCTCTGAGAACCTATTACACTAAACTTGGCTTGATTTTGACATCAATTGGCTTCATCAATTCTAAGTCAGATACTTTATTATTTTTATAAAAATAAAATAAAGGTACAATATATCTACTAGTGTATGTGGATGACATTATCGTCATAGGCAATAATCCTATGGAGATCAAGGGATTCCTCAAGCAATTAGTAAATCGATTTTCCATCAAAGATCTATGAACTTGAGCTATTTTCTCGGAGTGGAAGCTATATACACATCTTCATGACTCTTTCTATCTCAAAGAAAGTATAATCAAGATCTATTATTAAAGACAAACATGCAGAACACCAAAGAGATTGTCACTGCACTCTCTGCTGCTGAATCACTTATGTTATATGATGGTAGTGCTACTATGAATCCTACATAATATCGTCAAGTAGTTGGATCCTTCCAGTATTTATATCTTCCATGTCCAGACATCTAGTTTGCGGTGAATAAGTTATCTAAATTCATGTATCAACCATCTATTATTCATTGGTCTATAATAAAATGAGTCTTACGACATATCAAAGGGACTCTTAGTCATTAACATTTTTTTTTTAAAACACTCACAACCTCATCTCCATTCTATTGTTGATGTTGATTGAGCAGGAAACATTAATGACATAATTTCTATATCAGAAGATATTATCTTTTTTTGGAGCAAATCCAATCAGTTGGAGTTCAAAGAAGCAGAAGACAATCACAATATCTACAACTAAAGCTGAATATAGAGCTATTGTCATCGCTACTATAGAACTCAATTAGGTCATAAATCTACTAAAAGAATTGGACATCAACTATACCATAATTCTTATAATATATTATGATAATGTCGGAGTCACCTACCTATATGCTAATCCAATGTTCCACTTGCGCATGAAACATATTGTTATAGGCTTTCATTTCGTCAGAGATCAAGTTGTAAGACATAAACTACATATTTCTCATATACATACTGTCGATCAATTAGCATACTCTCTCACAAAGTCATTCGCCTATAAAATATTTTCATTATCTCGATCCAAGATCGACATCCTTGACAGAAGCTCAATCTTGCGGAGGCATGATAGAAGATACAGATAAAAGATATGATCATCAACCACTTGAAGATTTAGACCATGATTCTACCTAATCCTAATAGGGGAAGTCTCCTCCTCTAACTTGTATAATTAGGGCTTATGTTAATAAAACAATCAATCTTTTTTTAACACGTTTTAAATTATCAATACCAACATACTTTCTAGATAAATGTGTTATATTTATGTTGATAATTAGACGAATCTGTTGAATAAGACTATGTAAACATGCATTGAATGTCCAAACAACTTGATAAAAATGTCCAACGTCTATAGTAATCAAACACAATCGTTTCATAGTCATGATTTTCAACTCTCATAAAAAGGTATTAACTCACCATAAGATCTATCAAAGTTTTGATGAACTTCATTCAATACGATTTCACATGTTAGATATAAGAAATCATCGCTCTAAATCTATTTTGAATCTATGTGATGATCATCTCCTGAGAATATTATTCTTTTGCAATAACTTGGTCTTTGGCTTATTTAGCTACAAACTTGCTAGTGCAAGATAGATAATTTTGATTTTCTCTAAGTATATTGCATTTGTGTTTGTTGATGAACTTTGTAATTCAACATGTATCATTTCCATTAGTCACTATCATCCATCCAAAATGCTCAACCGTGCTTTTAGATTATAACTTCCATATACTTCAATTTTTATTTCCAAATTCCTCCTTATAATATATTCTTGCAAAGCTTTCTTAACTCTGAAATATCTTTAAATATCTAACGAACATAAAGCACTTGTGTGTCAAACTTACAAACAAATTATTATGAACAGATTCTACATTTCACATTTTCTTAATGTATATATAGGTCATTGATGGCAAGTTATAAAGTTAAAGTAATCTTCTTCCATAACCCTAGGTTTTCATATATATCTAGATTGAATTTAATAAACTCACCAATAATATCATAGGAATCAAATACATTACGATCTATTTCTTCTTCAACTTGTGTTATTTTCTACTAAACTCAGTCTTCTTCAAATATCTCATAACTATCTTCATTGCTATTTATTACAAATGTCTCAATGTAGTAAGTTTGAGATTGTACAATAAAAGATTCTTTGATTTTCTTTTGCATCTCATAACTCATGATCGTTTTTAAAAATAAAGTTAGATATTTAATTAGTGCAAAGATAAATAATTCAACTTGGTTTAGTATCGAATGGCTACTTCCTAAAATTACTTTTGATTCCGGCATTGATCGATAATGTCACGCCCCCCCTCGCCCTCACTCCCCCCCACCGAATTATATCACATTCGAGAGGTGTGACTCCAATATGAAAAGATTGATAATATTATCAACAACATAATCCATCCAGGATCCAAACAATCATTTGAGGATACTAATAATAACATGCAGTCATTCAATCAATTTCATATAAACCTGTGCAAATTATAATCTCTTCACATTCTCTTAATAAATCACAAAACTAATGCAGCTAAATATAATCCACATTCATATATAAAAAAATGTGATAAAATCCATATGACTTTAGAAAATAATCATACACCACCACTTCATATATTATACAACAAGTTTAACATTCAAGATCCCAAACAAGAGAGTAGTTTTAAAACCATTACATAGTTATCCCTCTTCAAAATATGTCTACAACTTTACTTTAGACCTAAGGTGTACACATATAATGATAACATATTGTCAAATTAACATTTAGCCCAAGAACTTATTGCTTTCTCATTGCTTTAACCCTGTATCAAGTATTTTAATAAATGTCAAGCTAACCTGAAGAAGATTAGATAGCAACAGAGTGAGCTAAGAAGCCCAGAAAGTATCGAACAGGTTCAAATCAAGGAAAGGTGTTTTCAAATTGAACCTGACATAAGAGTGCAAGGTAGGGAATACAAAAGTTTTCACATATAGCATCAAATCAAATTCACAACCACAAGGTTCATCTCGTTCGAATCATACTTAAATCTACAACAATTTGGGAAGGTAATTGGAGCATATATGACAATCAAAAGTATTTTGGTATATATCAATGACATTTAAAGTTTTAGGAGCATATCAGTAATACATGAAATACTTCGGAACATGTCAAAGGAACAAATATCATACTTAAGCTTGTATGTCACATTTGAAGTTGGATGAATATCATAGGCATAAGTATGTCAAACAACATATCAATGGCAAACGAAATATTTTGGAGCCTATCAATGAGAATATAAAATATTTCGGAACATATCAAGGAGGTATAGGATATTTTTTGAAAGTATATCAATGATGTATAAATATTCTCAAAAGCATATCAAATGAACAAGTAATGAACATAAGCTTAAATATCATTCAAACATAACATTCATTTTATTCTTATCCAAAGCACACAAATAACTCAAAAGTAATGCTTTGGATATCATATCAAAAACATAGAGGACGAAGTAAGACCATAAACATAATGTGGAATATCCACCACTGAATGACCACCAAACATAGGTCTCCTACGTCTAGGAGCTCAATCCACCCACGTCTGAGTGAAGTCATAGGGGGCCAGCAGAGCACGCGGGCTCTAAGCATAAGTTTCTTTACCATTTCTGACAAAGGTTCACATTGTCCCACAAACATCAGAGTACAGAAGGACATGAGCAATGAATTTGGCATATATCAGAAGCACATGCGGAACAATAAATCATACATACATCTAAATAGAATAATATAATATAACATTGATTAATACATAACATATTCTAATATATAAGGAAATTAAGGACAAGAGCATTAGAGATTTTAGTTTTAAAATGGAAGAAGCAAGTATAGGCAGAATTGATACAATCCCTATTCTAGCTGAATTCTAAAGGCAAAATATAAAGTTATTTAGATGATAAGAAATACTCCAAATTACTCAAGAAAGATGTTGTTGAAAAGCTAAATCAATCTAGTTTCATATGAAGTAAGTTTCATATAAATTGAAGGTCTCTACAAAGAGTTATTGATGGTTTTGCAACTAAAGGTCCGGAATTATAGTCCCTACTTTATAGAATTCATATGGTCCATCAAAATGGGGTTTTGATAGTCATTTCAACTCCAAATCATTCAATCTTAGGTTCAACAGAAAGGTATAAGAGTCTATTTTCTAAAAAATTAAGTTTTACATAAATCATAAACTCCAACAGGAAGATATAAGCAATATAGTGATGAAAGGTCATGAGCTACAGATTCTATTTTATAGATTTCGTATACTCAATTGAAATAAACGTTTAGGCTAGCAAATAAATTCCAAATTCTTCAAAGGTTCAAAATAAAGATAAGTGAATCTATTTTTGAAGAAACTAAGTTTTGTTCAAATCAAAGATCTGTACTAAGAGTTGTAATAAGTACAAGGCAGATATGTCATAATCTTGACAATATTATAATTTCATAGTTTGGCAGCCAACAAAATATTTCGGATTTGTTCAGAATTTTTCTTCATAAATCAAGGCAAAAATAAAGATAAATTTTAGTAGGAGAAAGATAGAACACTTGCCTTTGAATATTTTAGTCCCGAAAGTGTGGATTAGATCACAATCTCAAAATCTCTAAATTTCTTCTTCTTTCCTTTTCTTCTTCTTCTTCTCCTCAAGTTTACGTTGCAGCCAAAACACCCATTTTTTTTTCTCTAATTGTTAATTATTTAAGCTAACATATATGTTGATAGGTGAAAAATATGCATGCAATGTGCTTATGTGTCACCCATGCACATACACAAATGACACTACTTTAAACAAGGTAGTGACACATGTCCTCACCATGTTATTATTTTTAAATTTAATGTGAATCTTTTACAATTCATTTTATATTTTTTTTAAAAATTCACACTTAGGTCTCTAACAATCAACTTTCAATATAAAATTATTTAATTAAGAGAATTAATAAATAAATTCTTAAATTTTACAAATGAATCCTCATAAATAATTTAAAATATTTTATATAAATATTTCAGAAATAAGAAATATTACAGATAAATGTGGTGTTTCATTAAAAATTGTCGATCTCATCTAGAAAACTAAACATTTCATTTGAAAAAGGATTATCCTTATCATAAGGAGTCTAAATTTAAATGACATTCAAAATTAATAATGCCAAACTACAAAGATGTATTCATCTCATACTATACATTTTTTATTTTTTTTGGTAGGTCTATATATTTTTTGTTATTACAACAAATGATTCGATAATACACTAAATATAGGTAGATGTAGTCAATGCTTCAACGACACTAAGAAGGACAATGTTGAGCCTTTAACAACATTACAAATACTTCACCAATACAATGGTAAGTCATGTAGCGATTCAACAAGATTGTACAAAGCTACATGAGGTTACGATGATGAATCGTTGATCACTGAGGCTCTATAAGGCTTTGTTGCGACCTATGGGAATGAGGACATCGACAATAACCACCTCATAGGATGACAACTACACTATGCCTCCGTTGCCCCCATTGATCATTGAGGTTGAACATATGGTTTCATTGAAAATGATGGTGATAGAGATTAGCAGGAAGGAGAACGTCACTTTTGGGGATCCCTCATCACCGAGACTCAACTAATGGCCATGGCTGCTAGGATGACCAACGAGAAGGTAAACAACAAGCAATGGTTGTGCTATGACTCGATTGCCCCACTAATTACTAAGACTCAATGCTCCATGGTGATAGCAACTAGTGGGAAGGTGATGGCGACCATGACCTATAGCTTTGGTGACATTGCGTTTGGTTAGGCTGATAAACAATGATATAGTTCTTATTGACAAAAATGGCCTTTTTCGATATTGGTGTTGCATTAGTCAAATGGGGTAGCACAAGATAATTAAATAAAAAAAAAGGACAATCTAAACCTTAAAAGGAATAAATTAAATACTTTCATTTTTATTGAATGAATTTGGTCTGGTTCATATGAAACAGACCTATTCAATCCAAAAAAACCTAGACTCAAATGAGTCATAGACTATCTTTTTTTTTTATTTTATAAAGGATATTTTGATCATTTAAAAAGGGATGTCCCTTGCTATAGATCAAATATGGGAATGTCATTTTGTAAATGGTTTTAATTTTAGGTAAATGTGAGATATGTTTTTACTTTGATTAGCAATTCGGCTTAACATCGGCCGAACCAAAACGGTGGAGGCCGTGCTTGACCCGGCCCAATTATGGACGCTATTTTCATATACGGTTGCCATTACAAACGAAACAGCGCCGCCGACCCTCCTCTCCTCGCCGACGGATTCTCACCGTGTCGCAAGCCGCCATGAGCTTCGACTTGGTGCTGAAGCCGTGCTGCGATGGATGCGGGTCGACGTCCGACCTCTACGGCAGCAATTGCAAGGATACCACGCTCTGCCTCTCCTGCGGCAAGACCATGGCGGCTAATCGTGGCCGCTGCCACCTCTGCGGCGCTTTCATCACCAAATTGATACGGGTGAGCGCTTGATTGCATTGGAAACCCTGGCGTTCGTGATGCGTGCCTTGCACTTCGTATATGGCATTCTTTCTTTTCTAGGATTGTGTAGGTTTTCGCGGTTGCTTCAAGATTAGGGTTGTTGTTGATAGTTATCGGGTTCTTCTTTTCTTGTACGACATTGATGGCTTTATGACTTGAAAATAAGCAGGATCTTGCGTTGTCGTTCGGTTCGGATTCAGCGAAGATTCGGTGTTTGAATAAGGCGACGTGATAGAAACCACGGTTGTCATTTTCCTGATCAATATAGGGTTATGCCTCCTTGTCTTTATCACACTCTTTGTCCTGGAAGGTGCTTTCGTTTCTCGAGATGTTCTCTTTCATTTATGTTATATTAGGGGTTTTCTTTGCATCGGTTGCCACTCTCGTTATGAGATTAGTGTTTTTTGTTCGAGGACTGTGTTTCTTCTTTCCTTCTTAATTTGTAATGGTTTTGGAGAGGGTAATATGTAGGACCCTTTTTGTCGTTGCTTAACTCAGATGTAAGTAGAGTTTTGGTGTTTGGTCGAATGGAGGAAGGAGACAAAGACTTTTCCCTGTAGAAACCAAAGCCCTTTGTTCTTCTGATTGAAATGCATTACTTTATTGCCTTGCCCTAACATTATCATGAATTTGGTTTGAGTGTTTTGTTTGATTATGATATTTGAGTTGTTTGCTGTGTGATCATGGTGGACTTAGATTTTGATAGGATGATATTAATTACTCAGATAAAGGATGCTTCTCTATTGATTGGATTCTTTCAGCTGAGTTTTTTTTCTGCCCTTGATTTGTTGCTGATTTACTGCAGTCTTGTGGAAGGGTTTTAGCTGCCTACAAATTTGGTTGCTCAGGTTTAACAACACAATCAATCCAGAGTTGCTACTGATAATTTCACTTACGTGCTTTTATAGTAATAGTCTGAAAGAGATGGCCAAAGGCATCATCAAATTTCATGTTTAAGAAATCTTATTGTCCAACTTTTTTCATTGGAGAATGTTAACATGTTCTGCACGTCTGATTCTCTTACATTACAAGTTCAAAACAACATGCTTCTCTTGATTTTGCAATATCGCCAAACACAACTCCATTAAAGAGAATAATTATACAAGTAAATTTTTTGATGTTATACATCACCCACTTCATTGTCATTTATTTTCGTGAGAGCCAAATGGTTGGAATATGTCATAGTTGGAATTGTGGATATCATATGCCAGGCAATGTTGTCCGATCTGAAGATCTGCAGCATTTGGCTTTCCTGTTATTGCCCATAAACCTCAATGTGAGTTCAACCAGTTGGTCATAAATAAATCTTGATGTGCACTTTAGCTAGTTGAACTGTTGCTTCTTGTAGTATGTTCTCCATGATAAAACAATTTTCGGGGAGGTTGGAGAAAGCATCGATCTATTAAATCATGTCCCTAGGGACCTTGATGTTTTCACAACTCAATCATGAATGGAATCATCAAAGATTTGATATCTTCTGATTGTCTTCCTTTCCATTCACTTGGGTCTCTTCTATTTCATCTATTTTGTCTGGAAATTGGCATATCTTAACGGAACCTTTTGCATGGGCTTGCCATTCTTGCAGTAGGATAATGGCTAGGAGGATTTGAAAGGCATTATGACATTAAGATTTCCTAGGTTTAGCCAAGGCTTAGCTCTGGACTACTGATACTAGTGTATTACTGATGCTTGTTGTGTACTTCATATACCTGCCCCTTTCATTGAAAGGGTTACTAGGATATTGGATTTTTTTCAAATACTTTCTTGGTTGTTCTCTAATTTTGACTAATTGATGGTGGATTTGAACTTTGTAGTTCTAATCTCATCTTGTGGAGCTAGTGGCTAGTCTCTAGCTTCACTTATTCTTGTATATACATTTTATGATCTTATGGTCGTTCTTTAGTATCTTTAAGCCAATAGTTACCATATTCTGGTACATCTCATGCTATCTCTACTAATTACCATAAGACTGACACTTTCTAGTTGTACTTATATTCTATGTGCAACAGAATATTTACTGTCTCTGAGTTCCTTATTTAGCTGACAAAGTTATCTCTTTAGTTATTAGGTAATGGTGTCTTTGGAAATGGTCATCTTAGAACTATGTAGCTTATAATTCATTGTTCAGTGACTTTTAAGACAATCATTATTCAGCAGCTATTTCAACTAACTGAATGCTGACATTTCAAAACCAGAGGAGCTCCTTAAAGATTGTACTTGCAACCTAGCAACTACATTAGAAATTCAGAATGACTCAACATGACTTGCTACTGCAGTAGGCATGTGCCAGTAGTCATATACTATTTTAGCATAGCTAATGTTTTTTCATGTCCTTTATTATTTGTGTTGTTTTTTTCAAATTCTGAAATAGCTATATTATCTGGTGCACTTTTTGCATTTTGAGATTCTATTAGTCTACAAATACTTATTGTCCATGGGACAGTTTCTGGACTGCTTCTGTTTGAAAATGGCTGAGGTTTTCTCACTGGAACTGAGTGATGGTTGCTTCTTCTTGATGTAGTTGTGACTTTGCTTCTTCTATCTTATTTAGGAGTATAATGTACGGGCAAGTGCAAACACGGATAAGGCTTTCTATATTGGTAGATTTGTTACTGGTTTGCCGCCATTTTCAAAGAAGATTTCAGAGAATAGATGGTCTCTTCACAAAGAAGGTCTTCAAGGACGCCAACTCACTGACAATTTGCGGGTATGTACAGTCATCACTGTGCTTGATGTACCTTGAGGGAAGTGACCTCTTATTTCATTTGTTTGCTTCATGATCAAGTTTATATAAGATCAGTTTTGTAATATATTGTTGTGATTGAAAAGGTTATAGGTCATTCTTACAAGTAAAAGGACATGATGCAGTTGGGTTTAAGTAGGGTCAGTCAAATTTATGTTCAGTGTTAGTTAGATTTATTTTTAATATGCTATGGACAAGATAACCAGTAGGTTAGTTCAAGGGTTTGTTTGTCTTCAGAAGTCAAAAGCAAGCATTAGGATTATCAGATTTAGGAGCCTTAAATTCTATGCCCTTTATCGCAAAACCACCATAATGGTTCTAAAAGTTTCCAAGGTTAATTATTTTTTCCTCCTCTGTCGTTTGGGGTAGTAGTTCATAGCCTAAGTAGAATGGTAAATAGGGGTAGCTTAGGGCTTCATGACTCCACCCTTTAGTTGGGCATTAAAAAATTCCTCGAGTGCATTTTTTGTCTCATCAAATAATTTAGTTGTTTTTTAAATGGTAATTGTTGCCAGGAATTGCCATTTCGTGTCTTGGGACTAGTGCTACTCAGGCAAGTTATTGCAACCATTTAGTGGTTTTTAATATCTTCCATCTCATAAATTGATAAAATTTAGTGATGGTACTTTGTTCTCAAATCTTGTTGTGTCTACTTTGGCGAAGTCTTTCATTATGTTGTAATTCTTCATCGAATCAATTTGGTAGTTCGACTTCAATTATTATGCCAATTTACTGCTGCATTATTTCCTTCAATGCTTCATGTTCATTGTTGTTAAGATTCTTTTCGAAGTATTTTTCCTATTGCTGCTAATTGAGTTTGTATCTGTTATAGTCATGGGTTTTTGACATCAGAAACTGTGGTAAATAGATAAAAAGGAAAGGGACTAAAGAAGAGTAAAGGAAGTAAGAAGCTTTTATTTGCTGTCACTTTGCGATAATCTTGCTATCACTTGGCTATAATCTTGTATAGCATTTCATGGGTCCTGAAATGTAATGATGGACTTATCTCCTCCAATTCAGTCAGAAGCTGGTTTTACTGATTTTAACCAGTTAAATAATAGATGCTTTGTTCTAGCAATGAACAGAGAAGGATTTCTTGCCAAGAAAAGGATGTAGTTAGTGCATGAGGCTCCTGCTGGCTGATTTCATGATTTGAACATGGGAACAACATTACCATTGTATTGAGGCTTGCCCTCTTAAAAGGCATAGCCATGCACGAGGCTCCTGATAATGTGGGGTTTGGGGAGGATTATTGTATGTATTCTTACCTCTCATACAGAGCGGTTGTCTTTGTGACTCGGACTTGGGTCTCCAGGTCATAGAGAAGCAATCTTACTACTGTCTCACCATTGTAAAAGAAGATAAATTATGGAGAGATTCAGACAGAACCATGATAAAAAAATGAGAAAAGCATGAACTTGATGGACAAAAAGAAGTTGATGCATTTAATATGCATTTTCTTATTCATTTTCTAATATACAGTCCGTTCATGGATACATGGATGCTTATTGGTGTTTGTCTTAGACTCATAAATGCAGCAAAAGCAAACCAACAAGCATCTCATAGAAACCTATTATTTTTAAGGTCCAAGTGTGTCTTCATCTGTAAGATCTTAGTCTCATTGGGCATGTGTGATAATGTCCAAATATAATTTTCCACCTATACAATATACTAGCTCTATAAATTATTTGGATCAGATGCTACCATGTTGTCCTTTAAGGAAGTGTCCTAAAATGGAAACCTGTTTGTGGTTTGTATTATAATGGATATGCTGGATGATCTTGTATGTTTTAGATTTCTAAGGACTTAGGTAAAATATTTAGATGTCTCCAAATATAGATGTTAGCTTCTTGGCATGTGCTTTTGTCTAAATGTTGGTATGGCTGTTTGTCCTAGTTGATTGCTATACCTTATTTTATGAATTTGATTGGACTTAATGGAATTGTGCAGGAGAAGTATAAGAATAAGCCATGGAAATTGGAAGATGAGACAGGCCAGCATCAGTATCAAGGTCAAATTGAGGGCTCACAATCTACAACTGCAACTTATTATTTGCTAATGATGCAGGGGAAGGAGTTCCTTGCATTTCCTGCTGGTTCCTGGTATAAATTCGTTATATAGAGTTATGCATATCTTTTCCTTGTTTCATCTGAGTTCTCTTTGCTGTTTTTCTATCTTCTCTTGGTTTGTGGTTTGTCTTCTTTCATGGGTTTATTTATCATAGGTCTGGAACAAGCTCTACATGAGGTGAAATTATTTCAATTATAGTTGCCTAATGCCTATACCATATACCATATTCTAAGTTGCTTCGCAGCTCATGTTTGTTGAATCATACATGGAGAAGTCTTTTATCTTTGCAGGTACAATTTTAGCAAAATTGCTCAATACAAACAATTAACTTTGGAAGAGGCTGAAGAGAAAATGAACAAGAGGAGGCATAATGCAACTGGATATGAGAGGTGGATGATGAAGGCAGCAACTAATGGGCCTGCTGCTTTTGGTGAAATTAAGAATGAGGATGTAATCAAAGCTGAGGCTGATGGAAGTGTCCGTCTTAAGAAAGGGAAGAGCAATGATGATGGAAATCATTCTGACAAGGGTGAAGAACATGACGATGAAGAAGAGGCAAGAAAGAATAGGCTTGGACTCAACAAAAAGGCTATTGATGATGATGAAGGTGCAAAGGGGGGTGATTTTGATCTGGATGATGAAGATATTGAAAAAGGTGGGTCACAATAATATTATTAATGATGTTTTAGATCCTGTGGTTTTAGAAGATGTAATTCCTTTAGTTCTTGCAAATTTATGAAATTTGGAAGACTATCTAGTGATTTGATTATGTTTACTCAAATCCTACTATGTTTGTTTCTTTTTCTACCTAGAGGTTTACAGTAATATGCCTGCACCAACATGATTATATATGCTATGGTAATTGAATACAGTATTGTCTAGGTGTCAAGAAGGTCATGGCATTAGGGTTTCTGATTTAAGTTGTTTGGTGGCCATTTACGTAACTATAGAAAAGTCACCATTCTGTCAAGTTGATGCGAGACATAATACCTGGATGAAGTTGGTGACTGAAATTCTGTTATCAGGGTTGACACAACGGGATTGTTACCTTAAACATATATTCTAAATGTTAGTAATGTATCTGAATTCATGTAAATTCACATCTATATCTTGCATAGACTTGATTCAGATAGTATCTGATATGATTTGTGTCAGTCTGTATTAATTATTGTTACTTAATTCAGTAATCGATCAGTTGTGAGTTTGTATTTGCTGATTTAAAATGGATAGTAACATGGGTTTTTCGTTATGCAGTCTATGTCCAATCTTAGTTCACTACATGGGATAAAGCCTAAAGTTTCTTTTACTTAAAGAAGTATTCTAAATTCTTGGATGGATATCATCATGCTAGGGCTTTGTTAGAATGCTCAGTAGTTCAACATGCTGATGTGATGTTACGGCTTTTTAATACTCAGGGACTATTTTGTCATGATTGGACAATTAAATTATCAAATTTATGCTAAACTGCTATATATGTGGATTTTGATATATTTTGTTTTACAAACAGAACTAGATGTTGGCTAATTTTATATTATAAGGGACCTAGTATATGCTTCTAGTATTGCTTTAAGCATATATCATGCAGATTATTTCCCTCTGCTTCTCTAGGTGATATTTCGTGATAGATCTTGTTGTTCACAACATCTATATGGTTTAAGTGTTATCAGTTATTTGGTCCTCCTTTCATTTCATTAGAAACTTATGTTTCTTGTCTGTGATGCTTTTTAGGTAAATACTTTCCTAGATTTCTAAAGTTGCTCATCTCAAAACCTAATTAAATATCCTATTTTCTCTGTGACTGGCCTTTTAAATATTCTAAGATCAGTGTCAAATGACATCTTAACTGTTGTAGATGATTTAAATTTATTGGGTTATACAATGTTTGGGCCGCCTCTTAGATCTTCTCTTGAAATCATTATGATGTGTTTGAACCATTTATGATAAGCCAACATTCATGATGTATTGAGTTTGCAAATGAGAGCTGAAGTCAGTGACTTGAGTGAAATGCTCTTGTTTCTAAGGTCATTGACAAATGTGATGGAACATGTAGTTTCAAGCAACGTTTTACTTATCGGTCCGTACCGGTGTACCGACATTTTATCGGTACTGGTACCGGGGCGGTATGTATAATGCATACCGCCCGGTATATTAAATATATTATAATATTCTATAATATAATATTATATAATATTAAAAATATTAAAATATATATTTAAAAAGAAATAAAGGAGCGACGTCGTCGAGGCAACGTCGCTCGGTCTCTCTCCCAGCGCGGGGAGACGTTTCGCCTCCTTACGCGGGGACAAAAATCGCCTGCGGGCGGCGAGGGTGACGACGGCTTGCGGGCGACCTGCGGGTGGTGAGGGTGCGCGGGCGACGCGCAGGCGAGGACGACGCGAGGTACTTCTTCTCCTCTTCTTCTTCTTCTTTTCCTCTTCTTCTTCCCTTTTTCTTCTTCAATCGACCGTCGACAGTCGATTTCTCCCTCAATCGATCGCTGACGGTCGAAATTGACCGCTAATAACCGAAATTGACCGTCGACGGTCGAAATTAACTGTCGACGGCCGAAATCGACCGTCGACGGTCGATTTTAACGGTACCCGCCCGGTAGCGACCGGTTTGCATACCGGTCAGTTGTCGGACCGGTACGTATCGGGCGGTACGGGGCCTTACTGCTCGGTAAGGAGAACCTTGGTTTCAAGGAATGTTGGGAGATGCAATTTTGGGACAAAAGGATCAACTTGATTAATGTGCATCTGTTTTGTTGACCTTTTTGAGCTTTAGAGCATGATTCTTTTGCATGCAAATGGAACATGCAAGTATTATAGTGAATTCATGAATAAAGTATCTCTAAGCCATAGGGCATAATTTAAGCAACCTTCTCGTTGATGCCATTCTTTATCATTGTTACTATAATTGCAAAGCTATTTGGTTTTTTTTAATTATTTTAGAATCTTCTGAATCATGTCAAAGCAACATTTGAAAGACTATTGCAGAGAATTATTTGAGATTTATATATGTGAAAGACATCAATATCTTACTCAAGGTTTGACTTACCGGTCCGTACCAGTGTACTGAGTTTATCTCGGTACCAGTATGGTACCGGTATCGGGCGGTACACACATTGCATATCGCCCGGTATATTAAAATATAATATAAACATTTTACTGATGGCTTGTTATTATATGTAAAGTGTGTTACATGTCTTACTGTAAGGCCATTCGTTTTGTTCTATGTTTCAGTTTGTGATTTGAATTACTGTAATTTCAGAATTGGTTTTTCTCCGGGTCCTAGCTAAACCAGCACATGAGCTCCATTTCTTGAAGTATGTATTTGATTGTTTTTTCTTTGTGGTTGTGGTGCTTAATCCAAAATCTTGCATTTGATGGTTTTGTTGGCTATTTTTTTCCATGTTTTGAAAACAATGGCTCTGGTCATAGAATGGATTTTGATAAGTAGTTTTTATGCCGTGTTGCAGGTTATTGAATCTTAATTTTTTTTTAAAAATTTATAATATGATGATCATGTGGTGTTAGGAATCTTATGCTACCATGTGTTGCATCTTTGTAATGGTTATTTATGGTGTCTCTATTCTTTCGCTTTCAGAGCATTGCGAGTAGGCAGTTGCATTATTATTTGCATATTGAGGATGTTTTCTTATAAGTGAACGTTGTTGGTTTTCTATTTTGTGCCCATATTACTTATGAAGCTTAGTTGCATGTACAAGTCCTTTATAGTTGTCTTCAACCTTCGCATAATTCTACATTGTGTCACGGACTTAGCTGGTTTTGCCTAAGTCGTGTGGCACTCTTGCGAGTCCGTCCGCAAAGGCCAGCCTCCCTGAAACCTCCTAGGGTCTCTTAGGACCTACAAAAGAGAAAACGGATTAGAGGAAGCACTTCCCACGGGATCCACAAGCAACAGCTTTAGCAAACACTTTATATAGCTAATACAAATAACAACTACGGACTTTCTAAGTTCTGAACGGTTGCACACAAAGGATAATGGTCCATTATAGACCGAAGTCCTCACAAGTGTCTACATGACACGACTCTCATTTACAAGCCGAAACCGGCTATAAAAGTTAACCAAACGAGGGCTGCCAAGCCTATTGCAAGCTTGTTACTTGTTATACAAAGCATGTAGAAAAACTGAAGGACACGGACAATCATGAACATTACGTCGAACACCTTGTTTATATTTTTGTCCGTGACATTCTCCCCTACTTTTTCCTTCGACGTTCTCGTCGAAGCCGCTGCAGACACTGCATTTCCTCGCCTTTTGTTGAATATTCAATCTTCTGCTATGGCTGCAACACGCCTCTTGGCTCCCAGTTGCTCTTCGTTATTGTTGCAAGTAGTACAACTCTGATCCGTCATACACTTCAACTCGCCAATGACTGACTCTGGTTTGGGGTTGGCTAAGCTGTGTTGATCCTTGTTGATTCCTGCGGATCCTTTTGATGAAGGAAAAGACCTTCCTTGTTATGCGACAATATCGCAATGATCTCATGTTGCTTCAATTGGGTGGATGCTTGTTGGAGCTTTAACGAGCATCGCCTCGCAGACTTTGAATTTTTTGAGGTCCTTCACAAAATTTGCCCATCAATTCTTCTTCAACTTAGTTGTCACTTCCAAGTATGTTTACATCACTTCCACTTTCGATTGACATTCTGTTGGGGAATGAAGCGGACAATCTACTCTTAGCAGCACTGATCACCATTGGTGAGGATTTGACAACTCATCTTCCATTAGATTTCTTTGAAGGGTCTTGACTTATGCAGAGCTCCGCTGCTGGATAAATAAGAGAATCAGGGTACTAAGTTTCGCCCATTCTCTTTGAGTTGAGAAGACAAAAGTTACTTGATTTCGCCCATCTCCTCGAGGTACAAGAACTGGGTACTCGGTTTCGCCCACTCTCTTGAGTTGAGAAGGTAAGGGTTACTTGATTGCACTCGCCTCCTAGAGGTTGTACTTCATGCATCAAGCTGGTTACTAGCATTTCGTCTGCTCTTTGCTCACACTTCCGAAGCACTCAAAGTGTTTGCACTCCTTGCGTTGAGTTAGCTACTGTGATTTGCCTTCCCACTGCCATCGAACTTCTGGAATGCAAGAAGTTTTGCCCGAAAAGAGCAAAAGTTTACCCTAACTTGGAGTAAGTCTTTGATTGTTCTAGTCGCCTCTGGGATAGTACCATCTTCTCCATCACCTTTGTCGCCTACTCCTCTGAGTAGAAAAGGTATAGTATTGCGTACTATCTACTTCGTTCCTTGGTCGAGCACTCCTACATCAACCCGAAGTCCCTCACTTTCGGCTATCTTGACGAGAAGCCTGTCGACACCAGTCTTATGAAGTTCCTTGGCCTCTGCCCTTCTGCCCTATCTTGGTACTTGGAGTTTGCCATTGCATTCTCCACCTCCTCGGCCCCTTTTATGACCAACGCTCTCTCTCCATGTGAGCAAGGGATCGATGACTCCACGGATGTCCCACCTCTGCGGTACCATGGCACTGCCAGTCCATGGCCCTACTATTCGTTGCCTTGCATCTGCATCCCTTTCTTCGCGATCGGTAGGTCCGCCTCTACGACATTATGGCACTCCTCTGAGTCCACCTCCTTTCTGACCGACGCTTTGCTTTTGGGTAGCCGAGCCCCTCTGGACTCATCGTTGCTTCCTCGCCCGTTTCAACCACCTGTTTCAACACCTCTATGTTCTCCCAGTAGTTCTCCTTGGTCGATGGAAAGACAGACTGCAACTCTCATGCATGACCTCCGTAATTTTGTTGCAGGGCTTGTGTCAATTTTGTTCTCATTAGCTTCCTTGGTAGCAACGTTCGCTTACTCGGCTTTGTCTTCTGACTTGCTGGGCTCCCTTAAGCAAATATAAGCACTGGAGCAGTCCAACTCTTGAGTCGCTTTGATCATACCTCTGTATGATCAAGTCTCTCCATGGGACTCTCTGGTACTTGTAATCTGACTTCTCCCTCGGTGGTACACAACCCCCATATGCTGATGACCAAGGCTTTCATCCGATGCAAGATTCGATGCACACACATGGAAGACCCGCCTCTGCGGTATCATGACATTCACTCCTTGAATCCATAGTCCTTCTTGCCATTGTGTTGTTCACCGAAGTGGAGCTCCCAGTAGCTCCTGATTATACCTCCGTATGATCGTGTCCCTCACAGGACATCTCCGCATGTGTTGTATTGCCGCGAACTATTCCACCACGATCCGTTACACCATGTCGCCTCCTGGTGACATCTCCATTGTATTCAAATTCTTATGCGATGAACTCAGACTACAATCTCTCCACGTGTGGCCTCTGCCAGCACATCGTGGGACCTCTGCCACCTCCGATTGTGTTCGCTCTTGTGGTAATTCACCTTCCCCCCACTCTCGGGTCACACTTGGACGAAGCATCGCTCTAGGACAGTCCGTCGCCTAGTAGCTCTCGAAGTCCCCAGACTTTGTCAAAATTGGTGCACCATTATCTGGATCCTGGGCCTCTATCCTCCACCAACACAATCTTCGCTGCGCACCACTTTCTTCATGACAAATCGAATAGCAGCACTGTGGCATATTCTTCAAGAGTATCCGCCTCTGCGCCCTCTTGCCCCATGCTAAGGCCTTATGATCCCAACTTCGCCTTTGTAAGTTGAATCACCTTAGTTCCTCTATCAAATGCTTCTCTGAGATAAGGTACATATGTCTCAAATGCTTCTTTGACACCATGCGAAAATGAGTCCGCCCCATCAAAATGAAGAATCAATGGAACGACATAATCCCACTCTTGCCTCTACAAGAGTTCATGTCCTTGACCTCTGTCCAACGAAAGCTCCGTGCTTCCGTTCTATGTTTCCATCTTCTACGTCAACACCCTTCATGTGGCTTGGTTACTTCACCGAGTTCCACCCAAGTTGCTCCACCTCTCGATTTGCATTGAGTTGATGGTGGCCCACGAGTCCACCATTCCATGGGTCAACCCTCTATTGAGTTCGATTTTCACATCGACTCTAAGTGTGCCTTCATATGATGTTGCCATGGTCGCTTCCCCACTTAATCTCGCAATGCATCCACCAATGTATTACTTCATTCGAGATCATGCAACGACTTCTCGCTACTCGCTCGATCCGTTGAGCTTTGTGGAGATACTGTCTTGAGGAACTCTTCCTCAACACGTGCGGTCTGCTGCACATGATTCTCCCTCTGGAGAATTAGGATCTATCCCTCCTGGATATTTGTCCTATTGAAGCAACTTTCCTCTTTGCATTCTTCCATCTGGAAGTTTCGGAGACCACCATCCCCTTGGACTACTCCGTCTTACTGAACAATCTGTGCATTGTTCTGCCCCCTGCAAATGCGCTTACTAGATTGCGACTCTTCGCCAATACAGCCTCCGCTGCACCCTTCAAGGCCTAGCAATGTGTTAAACTTGTTGCACACTTCAGTTTCCTAGGGATGTATCCATTCCATGCCAAAGAGAAAGTTTCAATGCTCCATGGCGCCAAGTTTCGGTCGCCTTGGGATGGCCACGAACACTCCATCGTCCGTATACAAGCCCTTGCATGGGTACCGAATTATTCGAGTTAGCAATTCCCCTCACCTTTGTGAGCTTTGCATAACTCTTTCGGTCGTTGAGCAACACATCTCGCTTGCCTTGAGCACCGTCAAATTTGGTTGCCAACGTTGAGCCGTAGCTCGAACTCAGCCATCCCAACCTTTGTGCGCTACACATTCTTTCTAGCTTGCTTGTCCTCGTGGTGCCTCTTGCGCAAAGGGTTGACCATTCCTCTGAATGCCAATCAAGGATGCCCGCTCCTTTGAGCGACTCTTTTCCCTACATCTCCATGTCCGTTTCTCCCAAATGATCGCGCGTGCTAGCTACCCTCCACGTAGTCCAACTAGGTCCCCTACGTTTACATGACAAATGTTTCTGCGTGTGCTTGTCCCGCTCTGATACCAAAATGTCACAGACTTAGCTGGTTTTGCCTAAGTCGTGCGGCACCCTTGTGAGTCCATTTGTAGAGGTCAGCCTCCCCGAAACCTCCTAGGGTCCCTAGGACCTACAAAAGAGAAAATGGGTTAGAGGAAGCACTTCCCATGGGATCCACAAGCAATAACTTTAGCAAACACTTTATATAGCCAATACAAATAACAACTATGGACTTTACAAGTTTTGAATGGTTGCACAGAAAGGATAATGGTCCATTACAGACCGAAGTTCCCACAAGTGTCCACATGACACGACTCTCATTTACAAGCCGAAACCGGCTATAAAAGTTAACCAAATGAGGGCTGTCAAGCTAACTGCAAGCCCGCTACTGCTATACAAAGCATGTACAAAAACTGAAGGACACGGACAATCATGAGCATTACGTCGAACACCTTGTTTATATTTTTGTCCGTGACAGTTAAGCAATGAGGCTAACTCCTTTTTGTGTCTTTGAGCATTTATTGGTTTTTAGATCTTCTAAATCATTACAAATGTTATCAGACCACCTTTGTGTGCCCCTTGTGTGGGTCAACACATGCCAAGTTGTTGATTATCTTGTGCACATAGAGACGAGGTTTAAGTTCACGATGAGTTTGATTAGACCATGGCTTAACATACCAGTTGGATCATACTTGTTGACTAGTATTTAATGGTTTGATCAAGCACTGTTATGATACCGCAATACCATAGACCTCAGTACATCTTGGTATACCATTCATTTTTTTATTACTTTATTTATTGGTGCTGGATGGTGTAAATTGACAGTGGCAAGGCTGTCATGATGAATTGTATAGAAAGCAGAGGAAGTGGCAACCCATCTACGACCATGTAGTGGGATGGTGGTAGCGGCATGGCTGTGGATTTGGTTTCTGTTGGGTGGGGAAGGGAGACTGAGACATGGGATGTTAAAGAAAGAAATAAGTCAGCTGTGAATTTTTTTTATAAAAGAAAGGGATATTAGGTGATAGGCTTATTGCCATGAATCCTGGTTTTAACCAAGGTTTGCATTACCGATGCGTACTGCTCGGTACAATCGATACGTATCAGTCCGAGAGGATAACAGTATGTAGACTGCCTCTATCAGGTGGTACTGGTGTCTTGACCTCGTATCATGCAATACTGGGTTTGTATCGGGCTGTAACAGTCGAAATCCGATCTTTACCAACCTGTACCGATTGGTAATAGGTAAATTTGGATCATGACAGATCAAGGCTGAGATTGCCCTATTTCAAATAGTTAATTTGACCATTTGAGGCTTAGAAAAAGATTTTTAAACCCTTTCCTCCTTCCTCTTTCAACTCATTTCATTATCTCAATCTTTTAAACTCATCTCTCTCTATTATTATGGAGAATCTTACGGCCAACAACAGTACAATGATAGTTGGTCATACTTCTTCGAGCAAAAGTACGATGATCGATCTTACGATACGGAGCAACAGATCAGTAGCGAAAGTAGAAGTTCTGACATTCACTATGCTCTACACCAATACATGCCACATTCGTCATTACTTCATGAGTTACATCAGACATATGTGGTTCACGTTGATCAGCCTATGACTATCACCACATTGATTGCACCAATGACATACGATGTATCAGTACACTATGTCATAGGATCAATTTCAGGATTGGGTCCAACAAACATAGTATAGTGAATTATTGATATACAAATATATAGGATCGAGGACCCCGATCTATTGCCCGTGGAGTGTTATTCTTTTTGGTGGTAGAACTAGGTATATCCATCGATTGATTACTTAATTCATTTAAATCTTAAAGTTTAAGTTATATAAAAATTGGTCTAACAATTCTAAATTTTTTTTAGATTATTCAATATTAATAGAAGGACGATATGGAACCAAGGATTGCTATATCGATCCTTATCGACGTACCGAGCTTAGTTTGGTACGGTATGGTACCCGGTATCGAGCGGTACACACAGGGCATATTGCTCGACATAATATAATATATATATATATAATATAATATATATATATAATATAATATATATATAATATAATATATATAATATAATATAATATAATATTATTAAAAAATAATATAATATAAATTAAAAAAATAAAAAGGGGCGACGTCACCTCGTGCGGGGAGAAGGAATTGCGGGCGACGGATCGCGCGGGCAATTCTTCGCCCGTCGGTAACAGATAACGTGGGGGAACCGGGGAAGAGCAGCGTGCGGGGGAACCAGGTTTTTCTTCCTCTTCTTCTTTCTCCCTCCCTCAGCTAATATCGGTCGAAATTGACCGTCGATGGTCGAAATTGATTGTCGACGATTGATTTCTGGTTGATTTCGGCAGTACCATCCGGTAGCGAGCGGTCCACGTACCGATCAGCTGGTGGACCGGTATGTACTGTCCGGTACGACAAACCTTGTCTGGAACTATCACAAAGCTATTCCTTAAAGCGCTAAAAAGATATGTGGTGCTATTCTTTCGTAATTTACATTATTTTTACAAAAATATACTAAACTTATATTTATTTATAACTTAAAAACCCTATTATAACTTTTTTTTCTTCTATTTTTTGGTATTTTTGAAGGTTTTTCAGCTCATTTTGGGCATACCATCGATACGCTCCGATGTACCAAGCCTGCTGAGCAAGGCTTAGTACATTGGTACGGACCGAAATTGCAAACCTTGGTTTTAATTACTAAAACCAGGTGGTAAGCTTGGTTCCATATTGGTTCCGGAATGGAGTAGGTGCAGTTGCTCAGTTTGGACCTTGTTGTTTGGTTGGAGTGATAATTACCAATCAGCACAGACCAGACTGGCCAGGTTTTTTAAACCTTGATATAAAATAACCATTACCAACGGAGAACAACTGGGCATGAAACTCTTGTGTCAGACTAAAACTCCAATACATACTTAATATCTATTGCATGCAGATGCTTCTACTAATAAGCCACTCATATTTGGTTTTCTTGGTATTATTTGCACATGCTAGTCATAATTTTTCCACTTTATTCTCCGTTGAATTTTTTGAATTTCATCATAGTTTACTCCTGGATCCCTGCATGTGTTACTTACTAGAGTTTATAACATATCTAAATATGTCTGTGTTTGTACATTTTGTTTATTTAACCCTTTGTTTTGAATTATTTTGAGTTATTCCGGTGCTCATTAGATTATCAATGCAAATTTCTTTTGGGTAGTTCACTGAATCTTATGTCCTTTACATCTTTTAGGTGATGACTGGGAGCATGAAGAGACTTTTACTGACGACGATGAAGCTGTTGGAAATGATCCAGAGGAAAGAGAAGACTTAGCTCCTGAGATTCCTGCTCCACCTGAAATTAAACAGGTATTACTTGCAGAATGTTGTCACATGAAACTTTGGGGCCATGTGGTGATTACTTCATTTGACTGCAGTAGGATGAAATGATCATTTTGCTGTTTTTCATGAGATTTTATAGTGCATTCGATCTTGACACAGCATTGTTTGCAAGAGAGATGGAATTAATTCTTTAAGCTCTTTGTGTCTTAACATAAATTTGTCCATTAAGATGATTTTGTGGATTGGATACGTACATGCTGTACTTCGAAACCCTTATCCTTGCATATGGAACTCTTCAGTGCCTACCGAGCATTAATTCACCATTTATCCTCACATCTTGTTGAAGCCATGATGAAGCATGATTTGGTTAAGTCAGAGTTAATTGTTTAGTACTGAAATTATCAAGTTACATTACTTGAGCTTAGATTTCTATTTTTGTATGTTTTGAGTCAATTTCATGTTT
Organism: Ensete ventricosum; assembly: GCA_029747655.1. Taxonomy (NCBI): domain Eukaryota; kingdom Viridiplantae; phylum Streptophyta; class Magnoliopsida; order Zingiberales; family Musaceae; genus Ensete; species Ensete ventricosum. The sequence goes on along the minus strand of JAQQAF010000004.1, from coordinate 36,218,151 downwards.
ATTATTTATAGGATTTAGTACCCCTAAAGGAGTGTGTGACTAGGCTCTCAAACGACCATCATATATCTGTTTCAAGTGTTCTATTTGGACTCAAGCAAGTGGCAGGCTATTATTTTCGTTACGTTGAGTATCATAGGTCTCTTTAAACTAGTGAAGCACCAGGTGCTAGTGTAGGCGTTCAGGCGAGGTGGCGCAAGGCCTGAGTGCCCTGTGACTGGTCCTGCTGGGCTCTTTTGATTGGGTGTGGTTCAGTATTGGTCGAACGTGATTGAAATAGGTTCCCTGAATCTGGTTCGATCTATCCAGATCAACATTTCTTCCACCATCCATGCACATGCATGAGCCCCTGCCCCTTGGAAAATCTAATTGACAAAACAGAGCGGTCAGTATTTTCCTCTCCATCTGCAAACGACAGCGGTGCCTTCGTCTTCCTCTCATTATATATATAAATTTGAGACTTGGAGAAAGCAAATGATATTATTGGCATGGTGGGCGCAATAGACATCTTGATAATGACATGTTGGAGATGACTAACTCCAACAGTCTAGATACATTCTCACTGTATATATAAAAGAAATGCCTGCACTGTTATCTAACATCTAAAGCTGATGGTCGACTTTCATGGTTACATGATGTTATTGTTCTGCTCCTCTCTGAAATACAGTTACATTTTTGAACGACATTTGGTAGACAACATTGCATGATTGGCTGTTTTTTCAAACATGTTATTGCGTTATATTGTTTTGACCAGCCTAATTGCAGGAAATTGTGCAGCTATTACTGATTATTAAAAATCAGTTTCTCATAACTTCTATTAATTTATTAAAACTAAGTGTCTATTCTTTTATACAATTTTTTCATTAAAATTGATACGTGGTATCTATACTTTAATTTGGTTTTCAGGAAATTTTCTTGGAAATTATTCTGGTTTACTTGTAATGTGCTCAGGATGATGAGGATGAAGATGAAGAAGATGGTGGATTGAGTAAATCTGGAAGGGAGTTAAAAAAACTGCTTGGACGAGCCGCCGGATTAAATGAATCTGATGGTGATGAAGATGATGAAGACGACGATGTAAGTACAGTTGGCATTCCACAATTTGCGAGTTCGTTTAGTCTTTCTCATTTATTCTGCATGTGTTTTGGAACATGAGGCTCAGTTAAAACTGGATCTGCATGCTAAACTAATCAAATGTAGGGTTTGATTCTTCATTTTGCATTTTATTCATTTTCAAAAAGCATCCTTCTTTCCTTTGGGTTATAAACTTTATCAATCAGTGATTACTAGATATTTTGGACATGCAATAGGTACACAAATGCAATTAATGTTTTTTTACAATTTCTTTGGTTTGTATGAGTATGCATTAATTATTTATTACTATGCATGTTGGTAAATTCATTTTCATGATGCTGTTATATAGTCAGTTAGGTGCATGTTTTCCCTGCAAGTTATTGAGTTGTCTGCTATAGTTTTTTGTTATACATGCTCTGCTCTTCTTGAGGTATTTTTGCATATGAATTTGTAAAATCTCGAGACACTTGAGATGGGTGTTGACATGTGTGTAACCCTTGAGTATTTTTGCATGTGTTCTAATTGCTTGATTGAAGAGGATTGAGTTTTTTGGCTTTCTGTGTTTTAGAGATTCCACATCATAAACCTTTAGCTGCTTCACTTGGCAAAACACAGTGTCTTGAATTGTAATAATCATTTTCGAGCACCAAGTTAAAACAGATATTATGCTATACTGTTGCAGCTTAGTTTTTAACAGGATTGAGTTTTTCAGCTTGGGTTATATATATGACCCTTGAGTATTTTTGCATTTGCTCTAATTGCTTAATTGAAGAGGATTGAATTTTTTGGCTTACTGTGTTTTAGAGATTTCACATCATAAACCTTGAGCTGCTTCACTTAGTAAAACACACTGTTTCTTGAATTGTAATAATCATTTTTGGGCACCAAGTTAAAATGGACATTATGCTATACTGTTGCAACTTAGTTTTTAACAATTTGGAATATGAAAAATTTGCACGATCTAATCATATGTACTTGTCTATCATATCATCTTTCTGTTCATTATTGCCAGGATTTATTGAATAGTACCAATTTCAAGGTATTCCACATGTCATTAAATTGTTCCATTTTATTTTTCACAGTGATTAATTTTTAATTTTCTGTCTTCCATCTAGGATGATGAAATTGGCATGTCTCCTGTGCTGGCTCCAAAACAAAAGGATGCCCCCAAAGATGAACCAACAAAAAATAATACTACCTCAAAAGCATCACTTCCCTCGACATCTGCTCGTTCCAGTCCTGTTACATCAAAATCATCTAAATCAAAGAGAAAAGCTGGGAGTGATGATGCAAAGATTGGTAATGGTTTACCTGCTAAGAAGGTGAAGACAGACAATGTATGTAGTTCATTTTATGGTTCTCAGTATTCTTTGTTTTGTGATTCTTGTTGTTGTCAGTGGCATACTACAGCAATCACACTGTTTGATTATGCATTTCTACTAAATCATTTTCTTCTCTGGTTCAGTCAAATGTTAAGGCTGAGCCTCCCACTTCATCTAAACCCAATGTGCCTCCAAAATCATCACATGCTATAACTTCCAAACCTGGATCAACGCTGTCTACAGCTTCAGTGACAGAGGATGAGATTAGAACAGTTCTCCTTTCTGCCACTCCTCTGACAACACAGGACTTGGTTGCAAAATTCAAAGCCAGACTAAAATCTCAAGAGGTTTGTTTTACCTTATGTTGCTTTCGTTTTCTTTGAGATTGGTAATGTTGCAAAGTTTCTGATGTACTGTTTTCTAGCCCTTAAATTAAACACTGGAAATTTTTAATGCAAGGAAATGACTAATATTTGCATCAGTTTCAGTTATCCCTATAATTTTGCATTCCAGAAGTGAGTTTGCTGGTTACTTGTTTGATGCATGCATGTCACCCTTAGGTGAATACACAACAACTATTTAGAACATATGCCCTGCATTACCTCCACAGAAATATACTCAGCTTCTTTTATTTCATCCATAATGCAATAAGCCTGGTAAGAAACTGTTTCCTTCAAAAATAAAAGAAAATGTTTCTTACACCAGTATACTTACAAAGTGGCAATTGATGATGTTTTGTTTCTCCTCCTTATTTAAACTAACTTTTGCAGGATAAGAAGGCTTTTGCGGACATTCTCAGAAGAATATCTAAGATACAGAAGGCTAATGGTCATAACTACATTGTTCTGAGAGAGAAATAGTTGGATGCCATATAGTTTTAATCATCCTCGGCAGTGTGGTCATGATAGCTTTGTGCAGATGAACTTTGGTGGGGGTACTACAGAAGCAAAGCTTGATTCAACATTTTCTCGATTGTGCTCACAGTTTGAGTCAGTATATGCTCTGTGGTCCCAAACACTGGGGCTCGTGACATCACGTGTTGCCGTTGGGGTCGAAAAAGGTTAATTTTCTCGATTATTTGGGCACTTCGTAGAACATGTTGCAAATTGATTTATACTAATTTGATCGATCAACTAGGGTTTCTGCTGTGAATTTGTAGCCACTTGTCACTACTAATTAATACAGCGTCTAATCACGGGCTACGGTGATGGTAGTTTCCGATTACCAACTAAATGAGGTTTAAAGACTGCGCCCGGGTGAGCATAAAGTGAGTGAGATCAGAACTTGGGGGTGTCAATGATCCTTTCGACACCTACAAAATTTAGAACTCGTGGCATACTTTGGCCAATCAATAGGCATATTGCCAATCTTGGATTTGATCCAAGAGATACAAAACAGCCTGAGAAACATCTGTAATACATCGACGAGAGGTTTCCTTCGTTTTGAGCACATCATCAACAGATGCATCTCTTGATATATAGGAGTTACTTTGCACACACATTTCCCATCAGCATTCCTGATTAAAAATCCAAATCCATGTGGACTGAAAATGAGATCGTGTCATCCAGGATCGGGTTTACACCATTAACTGAAACCTGATGCAACTCCTCCCTAATTGCTTGAGACTGGACAACATAATTATTTTATTCACAACACCGTTACCCCGGTCCTCTTGGCGTTAAGTGTTTCATTCGGAACCTATCATATCAGCCGAAGACAATGGACACTCAAGGATTGCCTACGAATTTTGTATAGGTGTTGCCCCTCTTTAAGCCAAGCCCTCTGTTTCCACTCCCCAATCAAGCAGCAACAGAAACCCAATATTTTATTCTAATGTTCATAAAATATGATTATGATTATCCCCGCCTTCATTACACAGACATACACACACACACACACAATAGGCATCAATATCTTAACATTCTAACCATTTCTTTTAGCATCTTTTATAGATTCCTTATATGTATTTTTTATTTTTTAAATAATTTTATCAATCTTTAAAATTATTTTTTTAATAAAAATTACTTTTTGATCTTTCTGGCACCACCACCACCACCACCAACTCTCTCTCTCTCTCTCTCTCTCTCTCTTAAGGTTACATAAAACTACTTACATAAAAACTGCTTTGAAACTATTTAGTAAAGTTAACATAACTGTTATGATTCGAAATCAAAATTTACTTGACTTAACACAAGTAGACGGTCTTGCATGGAGTTTCTAGCGAAATACAATTGTTTTAGGGATGGTAGGAAGTTTCCATAGCTCGAACTAGAAAACACCTCCCTAGCTTTGATGTGCCTATAAGCTGATGTATCCTTTTTACATCATCTGTCCATATCAATTTGTCAAAAGGGGAAGGAGGAAATTACCCTGCGTATACGAGTATGAAAGCATTGTTCAAGTAAACAACTACTCTCTTGCCCCATTATAAATAAAGCATACTAGAGACTAAACAATGGTTATATAATTTCCTCAAATCCCAAAGTGACCATAGCCCTAGTAAATAATTTCTAGCACCAGCTAATTTTAAACTAAGATATCTCATCCAGGGAGAGCACCACCCAAATCTAGCGATCATCTTCACATTAGTCTATAAGTTCGAGACCCTACTAAAATATATACATATTCTTCTAACTTGAAGATCAATCTGGAAATTTCTCAATTCATGTACGCTTAGACCGTAGATTTAGTTACAGACAGTGCCATAAAACTGAAGGCTCTTAGTCTTATCTTTCTGTCGTTAAAGAAATTTTTTAGTGGTATTTTCAATACTATCGTTGGATTTGCTAAGCATCCAAGTGACATAATTTGAGATGGCGTTAAAAATCAGACTAATTAGGGTAGCTTTACCAGTTTGCGAAACATTGGAGCCCATCTAATTATCTAATTTCTTTTGAATTTATTTAGAGATGTTATCGAAAGTGATATATGTAACCTTCTAAGGAAAATCATAGTGCTTAGATACTTGAAACAAAAGCTTCCCTCTTTGGTGTTCAAAGTGGAGTAAATTAGGTTCATAGTGCTTCTATCAACCCTACGAGAGAAAAAGAATTTTGATTTACTCACATCAATTCATTGGTCCGCGAGGATTTCATAATCATTAAAAACATCTAACACCATCTTATAAGATTTATTATTTACTCTAAAACAAAGCATAATGTTACAAGCATACCGAAGATATAAAATATTATGCTTTCTTAGAAGTGAAAGGATTAAACCTACCCAATCATTAGTTTTGCTTAGTACGTGGGACAATAGTTAACTACAAGGTAAAAGTATGGCAAATGGAGCCCCTTTCTTTATGAAGATAAAAATTAACCTCTACTATCCATTATAAAAAGATACAAAACCCTTAATATCTTTTGTACCCTCTAAAATAAGAGTGAGTTATATTAATATAACAAATAAATTGGGGGATGAAATATATTTTTTCACCTACTTAATAAATCTATTTGCAAAGTTAAATATTATAAGGCCTTAATATTCTGTCCTCGTGACAGCAGTCAGCAGTCACATCAGAGTCCACATGGAACCTTGGAGATGACGTAACACCTTGGAGATGTCATGTGCACCGACATGACACCTTTTCCCATACGAAACAATGGATCGTGCCTGTGTTGCTCGAGGTCATATGAGACAGTGCCGTGCAGCATGGAACCACCCGAGGATGCACAAGACAATGTCACACAACATGAAACCATGCAGAGTGTACAAGTTGACTACTCGAAGTATCGACGACCATTAATGGAGCGTACGACCAACCCTCGGCCTAGGTATAAAGGTTGACCCCTTAACCAGTGCTAGGGGATTGGATCTCAGACACCCAAAACACTTTCAACTCCACCTCATACTAACTTAAGCTTCGGAGGGGTTGAGTTGGGAATCCCCCTCCCAACTCCGGCATATGTGTAGAAACCCAACACGAAAAGAAGAAAAAACTCTTGACTTGACCCCGGGTTGGCCTAGCAGACGGTGTCCCAACCCGACCTACCACCGACCTTCTTCACCTAAGAAGCCATGTGGACGGCCTTGAGCACTCGAGATTGGACTGAGCTGAATGACTCCTAGGTAACGATGTAAAGTTATGCAATATTTTTGGCACTAGAAGGAGGGCCTGATATCATAGGAACGTCCACCACCGAGCAACCTTGGCGAGCGCCCTAGAGAGAGTTGCTTGGTGTCCACCCCACCTTCGAACCCGGAGGGTAGCAACTTTCTCTTCCTCACATGGATGGGATCATTGCGGCTTAGACCTCGGGCTGCTACTAGCGATTGTTCAACGACCCTGGTGTCTCACCTCCGGGGCTAGCTCGGGGAAGATGGTCACCAAGTGCAAGCATTGACAGGGATGATGCAGACGATCATGTTGGGAAACCATGAAAGAGCATTACATGCATAGTAAAAGAACAAAACGAAACTGGTTTCCCACAGTTATCATGTCGTCGTGCAAAGATTGGTGTATGAAAAACCATAAAATCAAAAACTATGATATGCGAGAGATTGATTACCTAGGGAGATCGTATATCTCTAAAATTTCATATCTAGATGGAGAGGATGAAAGAGGTCAAATGTCCTCCTCTTTAGTGGTATCCACATAATGGATCATTGAAGTGATGCTCCTTCAATCACAACCCAAAAACTCACAAATCTTACGCACCTTCTTGTAGCACTCATAGAAGAAGATCACCTATCTTCTTCACGACCCTCTCATAGCGAGGAAGGACTAGTCGGCTGAGAAGATGAGGGAGGGAGAAGAATAGGAGGGAGTGACCAAAGGTACAACCTATCACTATTGTACCGCCCCTCGCTCCTATTTTTAGAGAACTACCAAAAACCCTAAGGGATCCTATCTTAGTGGGCATTGGATCTCATCCAATTACTCACTCTTCTTGGATTATTGAATCTTTATATGATAATCATAATTTGCCTCTAATTGGGCCTCAAGCAAGGAGTCCATCAATGTTAGGTCTCATCTAATGAGATCAGAGGCCAATTGGATAACTCATATCAAATCTTATACTCACTACAATTATCCACTATATATATGTGACCCTCTAGGTCAAATACTAAGCTGGCTGTGAGTTCCTCCCATTAGAACTTCTATGGACTCAGTGAATTATTATCCCATAATAATTCACTCCACTCATCGACTATGGACGTACTAAGCCACTGCCCCATAGTCCCCAGTATAAGGGATCAAATCCATTGGACTTATTTGTCCTTAGTTATTGTGTTTCTATAGTCATTTATCTATCTAATATCCTAGAGACTATATATTGGGCATGTTACTGTCGGGCCATATATGAAATCTGTTCAAGTCTCGTTCTAATCAGATTCTCCCAGAGAACTCATTATCTCTCAATCCGAATGACCTTGGCCAAAGATTTGCTTGAGCGATAACACATGGGATATTCCGCTAACGATACCGAGAGTGGATGATCCTATATTGACACTCAATTACCTTCGTAAAGTTAGTTACCAATCTCGATAACCGGTTATACCAGATCTAAAACTTTTTAGATCTGTAAGTCTGATGTCAAAGAAAGAAGTACTCAAATAAGACATCTTTGGTATCTCAAGTCTAAGGTCCAAACACACAATTGAGACTACGGAATCATTGTCTAATGTTAGGTATCATTAAACATATAATATTCTATAAGCGGATCAATCAGTGAACTCATTCTCCAATGAGCACCTGTACTATACCCTTAGTGTCCCCACATGAGTGGCTTTGAGATCAATTGCCTCCATCATATGAACATGTATATAGTATACTGATCTATCCGGTTATCTCGATGTCCCTCTCGAGTAACCTATAACTAGGATTATTTAGCTATTGTATTTAAAGACGAATCGGTCTCATTATCATGATCTCATCATGATCTGATTTTCATTGCATAGAACCAAAGACATCACAATATATATATAATAGATAATATAATATGAGAAAATATCGATAATAATAATAATGAAAAAAAGACTATGCAGCGTTTCACATGTGCCATCACTCATGTGATTGACTTGTAGGGCATCTGTAATAAGCAATCTCCCACTTGACCTAAAGCTAATCACTTATGTGTCTGATCCCCATCAGACACCTGTGACGCTCAAATACAATATGAGCCAACGAATTTGTCAATGGATTTGCAATGTTATCTTCACATGGAACTCTTTCAATTGCTATATCTTTATGGGCTATGATCTCTCTAATCAAGTGGAACCTCATTAGAATATGCTTAGACTTTTGATGAGACATGGGTTCCTTTGCTTGAGCGATCACCCCGTTATTATCGTAGTATATGAGAATTGACTCCACGCTACTCAGTATGACTCCCAAATCCCTGATGAACTTTTTCATCCACACCGCTTCCTTTGTCGCTTCTATTGCAGCATTGTACTTAGCCTCTGTGGTCGAGTCAGCAGTGGTATCTTGCTTAGAACTCTTCAGCTTACTACTCCTCCATTCAGGGTGAAGACATACCCTGAGTTTGACTTGCTATTATCAATGTCAGATTAGAAACTCGAGTTCGTGTAGCCCTCAACCTAGAGGTTATCTCCTCCGTATACTAGTAAATGATCCTTAGTCCTTCTTAAGTACTTAAGGATACACTTTATTATCTTCTAGTGTTTCAAATCTAGATCTGCCTGATACCTACTCGTGACACTCAAAGCATTTGCTATATCAAGCTTGGTACATAGCATAGCATATATGATAGACCTTATCGCTAAGGCATAGAGTATCCTATTCATGTGTGCTATTTCTTCAGGAGTCTTTAGGGACATACTCCTAAAAGTGATATTCCATATCTCATCGATATGAGACCTCTATTAAAATTTTTCATGCTAAACCTTTTGATTGGGTCAATCCAAGCATCATCTTGGATCTATCTTTATAGATCCAAATCCTCAAAATGTAGGATGCTTCCCCTAAGTCCTTCATGAAAAAGTTTTTGGATAGCCAAGCCTTAATTGTGGAGAGCATTCCTACATCATTCCCAATGATCAGGATGTCATCCACATATAGCACCAAGAAGATTATAGAGCTCCCACTTACCTTCTCTATACACAAGGCTCATCTTCATTTTTAAAAAAGTTATAAGATCTGATCGCCTCATCAAATCTTTGTTGGGAAACCTCAGCGGGTGTATCACATGCGCAACGAAAATCAAAACAAAAAATTAATTTCCCACGTAAATCAAATCGTTGTGCAAAAGATTGGGGTTGCAAGAAAAACGTAAAAACTGATAAAACCGCGATGTGTGAAAGATTGATTTTACCTAGGGAAATCGTATATCCTTGTATTTTTAGATCCGGATGGAGAGGATGAAGGAGGTCAAGCGTCCTCTCTAGCGGTATCTACACGATGGATCTCTGTAGCGAAACTCTTCCAATCTGATCTCGCAACTCTTGCGCAGAGGGAGGGAGGAGAATAGGAGGTGATGGCTAAAGCTGCAGCCTCTCAACCATGAGTCTCCCCTCCTATTTATAGAGAGCCACCAAAAACCTAGGGCTCTTGCCTTAGTGGGTATTGGATCTCCATCCAATAACCCACTAACCTTGCATTATTGGATCTCTATCCAATAATCTCCTTAGGCCTCTAATTGAGTTTTAATCAAGGAGCCCATCAGCTTAGGGTCTCATCTAATGAGAATAGGGGCTAATTGGATCTTCATCCAATCCTCTATTCGCTAAAGCATCCATCATATATGTGTGACCCTCTAGGCCCGATACTGAGCTGGCCGTGAGTCACTCCCATAAGAACTCCTTCTAATATAGTGAATTATTATCCCCATACTAATTCACTCGACTCATCGACTATGGACGTACTAGGCCACTACGCCATAATCCCCAAACGGTACAGGGGGGATCAAATCCATCGGACATGTCTGTTCACAGTTACCGTGTATCTATAATCCCTCATCCAACTAATATCCTAGAGACCATATATTAGACATGGTACTGTCAGGTCATATACGAAATCCGTCATAGTCTCGCTCTAATCGGATTCTCTCGGAGAACTCTTTCTCTCTCAATTCGAATGACCTTAGCCAGGGATTTGTCTGAGCAAGCACATATGAGATATTTCTCTCATAATACCGAGAGTGGATGATCCTCTATTGACACTCAATTACCTTTGTAAGGTTGCCTACCAATCCCAATAACCAATTGTACCAGATTTGAAGCTTTCCATACTTGTAAGTCTAGCGTCAAAGAAATGAGTATTCATACAAGGCATCCTTGGTGTGTCAAGTCTAAGGACCAGATACACAACTGAGATTATGGAATCGCTGTCTGACATTAGGTATCATTAACCATACAATATTTCATAAGCGGATCAATCAGTGAAATCATTCTCCAATGCACACCTGTACTATATCCTTAGTATCTCCACACAAGTGGCTATGAGACCAGCCGCCTCCATCATATGAATGGGTATATAGTACATTGATCTGTTCGGTTATCTCAATGTCAATCTCGAGTAACCTATGACCAGGATTATTTAGGATTTGTGTTTAAAGGTGAATCGATCTCATTATCATGATCTCATCACGATCCGATTCCCATTGTAATAAATAATATAATGTGAGAATATGCCAATATTAATCATAAGCAAAAAGATACGTAGTGTGGCACACGTGCCATCACTCACGTGATTGGCTTGCAGGGCACCTGTAACTAGCAATCTTACGTTCTAACTTTGAAAAGCTTGCTTCAGCCCATAGATGAACCTGAATAACCTGCACACCTTATGTGGACTATCCATAGATACGAATCTCTCTAGCTGTATCAGAACACCTCCTTCTCGAGGTTGCCATTGAGGAATGTGATTTTCATATCCATTTGCTAGATCTCATAGTCATAGTGTGCTGCAATGACCAAAAGAATTCTGATGGATTTTAGCATTACTACGGGTGAAAAGGTTTCGTTATAGTCAACTTCTTACATTTGATGATACCCTTTGGCCACTAGCATTGCCTTATAGATCTCCATCTTTCCATCTACTTTGATCTTCTTCTTGAAGATCCAATTGCAGTCGATGGATATAATATCCTCAAGTGCATCCACAAGGTTTCAAACCTTATTGGAGTACATGAAATCCATTCAAAATTCATGACTTATTGCCACTTCCTGTATTTTATACTCATAATAACCTCCTTGTTGGTCTGAGGATTAATATCTTGAGTGTCATCTCCACTAATATGTCTCATATATCTTTTAGGAGGGTGAGATACTTTGTTAGACCTGCGCAAAGTTGGAACTTATGTGCTAAGTGCCTGAACAGACTCAGACTCTAGAATGATGCTTGAGCTAGTTTCTCCAACCTTGCTCAACTCTATCTCACTCCCACTGTTTCCACTAAGAACGTATTCCTTCTCAAGGAATACAACCCTCTTGGTAACAAAGACATTCTGGTCCTCGAGATGATAGAAACAATACCCCCAAGTTTCCTTGGGGTATCCTACAAATTTGCATTGATCCGTCCTTAATTTCATCTTGTCGGGGTTATATCTTCCAACGTAAACAAGGTGGCCCTAAATCTTACCAATCTTAAGATTAGGCTTCCTCCCTTTCCATATCTTATATGGTATAGACATTACCAACCTAGATGAAACTCTATTCAGAAAGTAAGCTGCGGTCTATATGACATATTCCCAGAATAAGACAGGTAAGTCAACAAAACTCATCATGGATCGCACTATGTCTAACATCGTGTGATTCCTTCTTTCTGATACACCATTGAGCTAAGGTGTGTAAGGAGGTGTCTACTGGGATAGTATCCCATGGTCCCTAAGGAAATGGGTGAACTATGTACTCAAGTACTCTCCTCCTTGATCTGATCGAAGAGTCTTAATACTCTTTTCAATCTAGTTCTCTATTTCATTTTTATATTTCCTAAATTTCTCAAAGGTCTCAGACTTATACTTCATCAAAGTACATATGTCAATATCTATAGAAATCGTCAGGGAATGTAATGAAGTACAAGTAACCACCTATAGCTTGAGTCGATATGGGATCACATACGTCACTATGTATGAGTTCCAATAACTCAATGACTTTTTCTCTAGTTTTCCTAAAAGGAGAGTTGGTTAACTTTCTACGAAGGTAATGTCATAAGTTACATATGATTCAGTCGAATGGATCTAAATATCCATATTTTAGCAACTTTTGAATCCTTTCCTCATAGATATGACCTAGCCTACAATGTCATAGGTATGCACTATTTACCTTATCTTGTTTTCTCTTGACGTACTTATATTCATGATGTATGGATAAATACCTAGCACATATAAACCATTAATCAAAGGTCCCTCTTGTGATGATCTCATCATCCAAAATTATTGAATAATTATTATTCTTAAAAACTAATTTATACCCACTAACTATCAAATAAAAAATAAAAATAATATTTTTGATAATAGAGGGAATATAATAGCATGCATCTAATGCAATGGTAGCTCAACTAGGTAGATGCAGGGTAACCTCGCAAATAGCAACTACAACAACTCTTGCTCTATTGCCATCTTGAGTTCCATATCGTCTCTAGCCAGTCTCTTAGGTTTTGCTTGAATCTATAACGAATTACAGATATGATAAACACTCCCAGTATCTAATACTCATGTGTTATTATAATAATCTAACAAATGGAGACTGATCAAGAATGTACCTGAAGCTTCTCCAAGCTTTTATTTCACCTTCTCTACAAGGTAATCCTTGTAGTTCCACTTTCAGTGCTTGTCTTTGTTGTAGTGGAAGCACTGGCCTTTGTCCTTAGCTGGGTCTTTCTTGCCAACCTTTGCCTTACCTAGTTTGCACTTGCCCTTGCCATTTTTAAGGGTTTTATCAACCTTCCTTTTCTTCTTGGTCTCACCAATATAGAGAACTGGCTTCTCCTCTCAGCTTCCCCTAACATATTGAGGAGCTTAGGGAGAGTTTACCTCAAACTTGCTCATATTGAAATTCATGATGAACCGAGAAAAGGAATTTGGTAGCCCCTTCTGTCATCCTGGCTCGGAAGAGGCTATTAGATATCTTATATCTTTTACTTCATCTCCGTTCCTCAAATAGTTGAGGAATATAGTGAAGGATAGAATTGACATCCATGCTCTCATGGTGCCTTTGTAACTCGGGAGTCATGAAGGCTAACATATAGCACTTTGCTAAGGTGGAATCATCTATATACTTCACATAGCGAGTGATCTCATCCTCGCTTGCCCCTTCCTCTAGTGTGGGCACAATCATGTCAAAGATGTATACGATTTTCTCTATTGTGAGAATAATTCTCAAGTTGTGGAGCCAATCCATGTAGTTTGGACCAATGAGGCAGTTGGCATTAGTATGCCACGCAGGGGGTTTGCAAGTAATATGTTTCTGATAAACAAGGTATAGCGTAAATGAATAACATGCATATTTAGTAGAAAACTAATTAAGATATAAACTTATATCTTATTATACTCCCACTATTCTTTTGACGAATTATGCGACACCCTCGACTTAACCTCGAGGGACTTGACCAATTACACTAAGCCCAAATAGATAGGCAACTCTTACCAATCATAACTCATTATGATTCTTGTCTTGTTCGACCTTCGAACCATCATGGTCTCGACCTCTCGACCAACCATGATGTTCAGTTAAGTTATCACCATCGTTACAAGACGAGTCTGATTTGATATATTTCTTCAAGGGACTCGACCAAGTATACCACATCCTTAGGTCACTGGTGACATCTCTATGTCGTAGGTAAGACCTTGAATCACATAGATAGGTGAGCCTCGAGGGACTCGACGAACTCAATGGAAGGCCACGTGGATCAATCTTATTGCCTCACACTTTTCGACTTAATATTATCATAGGAGGGGTTTTTGTTTTGTTTCGATCTCCTAAGATGTTGTGTCACACATATATATATTTAATATATATCTACATCACATACAAATATATATATATATATATCTAGTAGGTATATAATCATATATTATATATGCATGCTACACCGGATGATTATGAACCGTCACCTAATGCGATCAATCCTGAGCTAGTGATCCCAATCACTCACAATATGATTTATGTGTGTATCGGTGTATCTCCATTAACCTGTAGTTGTTCATTTCATTATCATCGGTTCTGTCGAATCCTCGATGCATCACCATGCATTGCGATTGCCTATCACCGCATCGTGGGTCCTGTTGATACATACACGCTCCCACCACGTCTCTTCGTGTAATTACAATATAATCATAGGCACGCAGGCCCTACTAATAATAATAATCACATACACACACATCACTACACATGGCTCATGATCATCCATCCACATCATACATCAGATGTACACATAATAATTTAAGACTATTAGATAATTAATAATTAATTAAATTATATAATTAATTATTTTTGGAATAGGGTTCCTAATATTATAGGAAACGGGACTCCTTATGTGGCTAGGAAACCCTAGCCATAAGGAGCCCCTTGCGGCCAGGAGTCTTTGGCCATAAGGGAACCTTGGGCAGCTAGGAAACCCTAGCCCCAAGGTGTTCCTTTGTAGCCAACCCTTGGTTCTAACCTGCCATGGGCAGCCATAAACCCTGGCCGCCCAAAGGCCCCTTGCGGCCAAGAATCCTTATCCGTAGGGTTACCTCTAGCGATTAGGAAACCCTGGCCGTTAGAATCCCCATGCGGCCAGGACTCTTAGCTGCATGGGAGGTTGCTGCCATGGTCAAGAGCTTGCTACTCTCGACCATACTGCCATCAGCCAAGCCGAGAGCAACATCCTTGCTCTCGGCTAAGGCTGTAAGTAGCCTTTGGCTATGCCACAGGGCAACGACAATTGTTGCCCTTTCCCCTACTCTTTGTGTCAATAATTTTAACATCAAAGGACCTTAAAATATCTTTCTATAGCACCTCTTCATAGTGAAAAAGGTGCTATCTAGATCTGAAAAACTATAAAAAATCATAGCAAGGTACTTAGAAAACAGTTTATATATTTCAATCTCATCACACGTAATTTAAAAGCAAATCTTTTGCACGAGCAACCTGACTCTGATACCACTATTGGAAAACCATGAAAGAGCATTATATGTAAAGCAAAAGAACAAAATAAAACTGATTTTTCATAATTATCACATCGTCATACAAAGATTGGTCCGCAAAAAACTATAAAATCGAAAACTATGATATGTAAGAGATTGATTACATAGAGAGATCATATATCCCTAAAATTTTAGATCCAAATAAAGAGGATAAAGGAGGTCAAATATCCTCTTCTCTAGTGGTATCCATACGATGGATCATTGAAGCAATGCTCTTCCAATCGTAGCCCAAAAATCGATAACTCTTGCTCACCTTCTCGCAGCACTCATGGAAGAAGATTACATATATTCTTTGCTACCCTCTCATAGTGGGAAAGAGCTAGTCAGCTGAGAAGATGAGGGAGGGAGGAGAATAGGAGGGGGCAACCAAAGGTGTAGCATATCACGATTGTGTCGCCCCTCACTCCTATTTATAGAGAGCCACGAAAAACCCTCAAATCCTACCTTAGTGGGTATTGGATCTTCATCCAATTACCCACTCTTCTTGGATTATTAGATTTCTATCCAATAATCTCAATTGGCCTCTAATTGAGCCTCATGCAAGGAGTCCATCAATGTTGGGTCTCATCCAATGAGATCATGGGCCAATTGGACAACCTATATTCAATCCTCGACTCGCTGCAATCGTCCACCATATGTATGTAAACCTCGAGGCCTAATACCGAGTTGGTTGTGATCTCCTCCTATCAGAATTTTTTCTGACTTAGTGAATTATTATCCCATAACAATTCACTTAACTCATCGACTATGAATAGGTTACTATGCTATAGTCCCCAAACGGTATAGGGGATCAAATCCATTGGAATTATCTGTCCTCAGTTATCGTGTATTTATAGTCCCTTATCCATCTAATATCTCATAGACTATATATTGGGCATAGTACTATTATGCCACATATGAAATCCGTCCGAGTCTCGTTCTAATCGGATTCTCCTGACGAACTCCTTCTCTCTCAATTTGAATGACCCTGGCTATTGATTTGCCTGAGTGATAACACATGAGATATTTCTCTTATGATATCAAGAGTGAATGATCTTTTATTGGCACTCAATTACCTCCGTAAGGTTGGCTATCAATCCTGATAATCGGCTGTACTAGAAAGGAGTACTCAAACAAGGTATCGTTGGTGTTTCAAGTCTAATAAATAGACACACAACTGAGACTATAAAATTACCGTCTAACGTCAGGTATTATTAACCATACAACATTCCATAAGCGGATCAATCAGTAAACTCATTATCTAATGAGCACTTGTATTGTCCCCGTAGTATCCCTACATGAGTGGTTATCTCGATGTCTCTCTTAAGTAACCTATAACCGAGACTACGTAGGATCTATATTTAAAGGCAAATCGATCTCATTATCATGATCTCATCACGATCCAATTCCCATTGTACAAAACCATGGACATCACAATATATATGCAACAAATAATATAATATGAGAAAACATCGATAATAATAATAATACAAAAAGATTATATAGCGTGTCACATATGCCATCACCATGTAATTGATTTGCAAGACACTTGTAACCAGTAGGTATTGAGCCTAGAGGGTCACACACATATGGTGGATGTTTTAGCGAGTAGAGGATTGTATATGATTTATCTAATTAGCCCCTGTTCTTATTGGATGAGACCCAATATTGATGGACGCCTTGCATGAAGCCCAATTAGAGGCTAATTGAGATTATTGGATAAAGATCCAATAATTCAAGATGTGAGGGTAATTGGGTGGAGATTCAATACCCATTAAGGCAAGATCCGTTAGGGTTTTGGTGGCCCTCTATAAATAGGAGGTAGGGGTGGCCAACATAGGATGGGCTACACCTTTGGTTGCCCCTCCTATTCTTCTCCCTCTCTCATCTTCTCAGCCGACCAGTCTCTTCCTACTATGAGAGGGCAGTGAAGAAGATAGCATATCTTCTTCCACGTTCGCTATGAGAAGGTTTACAAGAGTTATGGGGTTTTAGCTGCGATTAGAGGAGCATCACTGTAACAATCCATCATGTGGATACCACTAGAGAGGAGCATCTGACCTCCTTTATCCTCTCCAATTGGATAAAAATTTTTAGGGATATACGATCTCCCTAGGTAATCAATCTCACACTAGTCATAGTTTTTTATTTTGACGATCTTTCGCACACCAATTTTTGCATGATGACATGATAAACATGGAAAATTAGTTTTGTTTTATTTTTCTACTATGCATATGATACTCTCTTATGGTTTTACAATAATGGTATTGGAGCCAGGTTGCTTATGCAAAGATTGGCTTTTGAAATATGTGTGATGAGATTGAAACACGTATATTATTTTCTACATATCTTGCTATGATTTTTCATAGTTTCCTAGATCCGGACAACACCTTTTCTCGCTATGAAGAGGTGCTATAGAGAGGTCTTTTGAGGTCCTTTGATGTTAAAATTGTTGGCACGAAGATAAGGGGAAAGGGCAACAATTGTTATTGCCCTACAACATGGCCAAAGGCTACTTGCAGCCTTGGCCGAGAGCAAGGGTGTTGCTCTTGGCCTGATCAAAGGCAGCATGCTGAGAGCAACAAGCTCTCGACTATGATGGTAGAGTCCTAGCTACAAGGATTGGTTGGGTGTCTAGGGTTTGCTAGTCGCTCTAGGAAAGTTGCAGCCAAGAGATTGGCTGCAAAAAGACTCCTTAGGGACTAGTGTTTCTTGGCCGAGCAAGGTTGCCCAATGGCTAGGGACTCCTAGTCCCATAAGGAGTCCATTTTCTTGTCATATTAGGAACCATATAGTATAATATTCCCAAAATTTTAGAAATAATTAATTAAATACTTTAATTAATTATTAATTTTCTAGTAGTCTTATATGATGATGTGTACATGTGATGTATAATGTAGACAGATGACCATAATGTATAATATAGACCTATTTTATAACGATTGTGATGACTTAATTGAACATAATAGTTAGTCGAGTCCCTCGAGACTATGATGGTTCAGAGATCGGACAGGATGAGAATCACAAGGAGTTGTGATTGGTAAGAGTTTCCTACCTTTTTGGGCTTAGTGTGATTGGTCGAGTCCCTCGAGGTCATACTAAGATGCCGATTGGATCCCGATCCACACTAGAAGTCTACTAGAGACTTCAGTTTCACGTGCCGAGGGTGTCAAGTGATTCGTTAGAAAATTAGTGGGAGTTGATTAAGATAGAAGTCCATGTCTTAATTAGTTTTTTTTTAAATTTACATGTTATTTATTTATGCTATATCTTGTTTGTCAGAAACATGTCACTTGTAAACCCCCTACGTGGCATACTCGATGCCAATCGCCTTACTAGTCCAAACTATACGGGTTGACTCCACAATTTGAGAATTATTCTCATGGTAGAGAAAATTACATATGTCCTCGACATAATTGTGTCCACATGGGGCATACGAGGATTGTTGGGAAACCTCAGCGGGTGCATCACATGCGCAGCGGAAATCAAAACAAAAAACCGGTTTTCCACGCAGATCAAATCGTCGTGCAAAAGATTACGAGAAAAATACAAAAACCGATAAAACCACGATATGAGAGAGATTGATTTTACCTAAGGAGATCGTATATCCCTGTGTTCCAGGTCCAGATGGAGAAGATGAAGGAGGTCAAGCATCCTCCGCTCTAGCGGTATCCACACGATAGATCTCTACAGCGAAACTCTTTCAATATGATCTCGTAACTCTTGCGCAGAGGGAGGGAGGAGAATAGGAGGTGGTGGCTAAAGTTTTGCCTATCAAACAAGAGTCTCCCCTCCTATTTATAGAGAGACAAAAAAAATCCTAGGGCTCCTACCTTAGTTGGTATTGGATCTCCATCTAATCTGATCTCGCTAACGTTGCATTATTGGATCTCTATCCAATAATCTCCTTAGGCCTCTAATTGGGCCTAAAGCAAGGAGCCCATCCGCATAGGTCTCATCTAATGAGAATAGGGGCTAATTGGATCTTCATCCAATCCTCTATTCGCTGAAGCATCCACCATATGTGTGTGACCCTCTAGGCCCGATACCAAGCTGGCTGTGTGTTACTCCCATCAGAACTCCTTCTGATATAGTGAATTATTATCCCCATAATAATTCACTCGACTCATCGACTATAGATGTATTAGGCCACTACGTCATAGTCCCTAGATGGTGCAGGGGGGATCAAATCTATCGGACCTGTCTGTCCACAGTTACTATATATCTATAATCCCTCATCCAACTAATATCCCAGAGACCATATATTTGACATGGTACTGTCAGGTCACATACGGAATCAGTTTGTCTTACTCTAATCGGATTCCACCGGTGAACTCCTCTCTCAATCCGAATGACCCTGGCCAGGGATTTGTCTAAGTAAGCACATATGAGATATTCCTCTCATGATACTAAGAGTGAATGATCCTCTATTAACACTCAATTGACTTCGTAAGGTTGGCTATCAATCCCGATAACTAGTTGTACCAGATCTGAAGCTTTCCATACTTGTAAGTCTAGTGTCAAAGAAAGGAGTATTCATACAAGACATCCTTGGTGTCTCAAGTCTAAGGACCAAATACACAACTGGGACTATGAAATCATTGTCTGACATTAGGTATCATTAACCATACAACATTCCATAAGGGGATCAATCAGTAAACTCATTCTCCAATGAACACCTGTATTATATCCTTAGTATCTCCACACAAGTGGCTATGAGACCAGCCGCCTCCATCATATGGACGAGTATATAGTACATCGGTCTGTTAGGTTATCTCGATGTCCCTCTCGAGTAATCTATGACCGAGATTATTTAGGATCTATGTTTAAAAGTGAATCGATCTCATTATCGTGATCTCATCACGATTCGATTCCCATTGCACAGAACCAAGGACATCACAATATATATGCTACATATAATATAATGTGAGAATATGCCAATATTAATCATAAGCAAAAAAATTACGCAGTGTCACACATGCCATCTCTCGCGTGATTGGCTTGCAGGGCACCTGTAACCAGCAAGGATGAGATCACTCGCTATGTGAAGTATATATACAATTCCACTTTGGCAACATGAGAGCATGGATGCCAATTTTATCCTTCTCTATCTTCGCTAGTTGTTTGAGGAATAAGGAAGAACTCATAGATATAAGATATCCAAGAGTCTCTTCTGAGCTAAGATGACAAAAGGAACATCAGTTCAGAATCATGTCCTGAAGATGATAGAGTGGATCAAGAAACTCATAGGTCTAGAAATAGTCCTAGAGGATAACCTATATGTTAATCTTATACTTCAGTCCTTGCCAGATTTTTTTTCTCTGTTTATCATGAACTTTAATATGAGCAAGTTTGAGATGATTCTCCCTGAGCTCCTTAATATGTTGAGGGAAGGTGAGAGCACCATCAAAGAAGAGAAGCTAATTCTCTATATTGGTGAGACCAAGAAGAAAAGGAAGGTTGATAAAACCTATAAGAAGGGCAAGGGCAATGGTAGACCGGGTAAGGCAAAGGTTGTCAAGAAAGATCCAAACATGGACAAAGGTCAGTGCTTCTACTACGGAAAGATGAGCACTGGAAGAGAAACCGCAAGGATTACCTTATAGAGAAGGCGAAATAGAGCTTAGAGAAGCTTTAGATATATTCATAATCAGTCTCCATTTGTCAGATTATTATCATATTTGTAATTCGTTATAGGTTCTGGCAAGGTCTTGGAGATTAGCGAGAGGTGAGATGGACCTCAAGATGGGTAGTGGAGTAAGAGTTGCTGTAGTTGCTATTGGCGAGGTTACCCTACATCTGCCTAGTGGAGCTACCATGCATTAGATGCATGCTATTATGTTCCCTCTATTATCAAAAATATGATTTTTATTTCTTGTTTGATAGTTAGTGGATATAAATTAGTTTTTGAGAACAATAGTTGTTCATTAATTTTGGATGATGAGATCATCATTAGAGGGACATTGATTAATGACTTATATATGTTAGATATTTCTCCACATATCATGAATATAAGTACATCCAAGAGGAAATGGGATAAAGTGAACATTGTATGCATGTTGCATTGTAAGCTAGGTCATATTCATGATGAAAGATGGATACTTTAATCCATTCGATTATGAGTCATATGTAACTTATGAACCTTGTCTTCATGGAAAGTTGACTAACTCTCCTTTTAGTGGAATTGGAGAGAGAATCACTCAATTGTTGGAACTATACATAATGATACATGTGGTCCCATGTCGACTCAGGCTATAGGTGGTTACTCCTACTTCATTACATTCACTGATGATTTCTCTAGGTATGGACACATGTATTTGATGAAGCACAAGTCCGAGGCCTTTGAGAAATTCAGGGAATATAAGAATAAAGTGGAGAACCAGACTGAAAAGAGTATTAAGACTCTTCGATCAGATCAAGAAGGAGAGTACTTGAGTACAAAATTCACCCATTTTCTCAGAGTTCCTTGATGAGTTTTGTCGACCTACCCATCTTATTCTAGGGATATGCCCTGGAGACTGTAACTTACCATATGAATAGAGTTTCATCTAAGTTAGTAGTGTCTACACCATATGAGATATGGAAAGGAAAGAATCCCGAGGGAAGAGGAATCAAGAGTGGACGTAGGTCAGGACGATCAAACCACTATAAATTGGTTTTCATTTCTTTATTTATTTTGCCTTATTATTACTTACTGATTTACTTACTCACTACTCTTGGTCACACTT
Organism: Ensete ventricosum; assembly: GCA_029747655.1. NCBI lineage: Eukaryota > Viridiplantae > Streptophyta > Magnoliopsida > Zingiberales > Musaceae > Ensete > Ensete ventricosum. The sequence continues at coordinate 36,195,960 of JAQQAF010000004.1, read as the reverse complement.
CTTAGCAAAACTTATTTTCGAGACATAACTTTCGATAAATTTTCTAAAATCAGAATTTTATTGCGAAAGCACTAATTGATCCCCCCTTTTACTGCCATTATGATCATAACAGTTAGTATCAGAGCCAAGTTCTCAGTTGGATTAACACCCAAGTGAGATTTAATGACTTTCTTTTACAATCAAGAGGGTTACTCTTATTGAGTCCCTAATTTTGATGATGAAATCAATTGATGAGTATATGTATTAATATGCTTTTGAGATAAGTAACATAGAAAAAACTTCGATCACGGACTCAAACCATCGAAGGGCAAATTGTCGAAGTAGGAGAAGCAGACGATGGGCCAGATAAGTATCATGTCAAAAATGGACGTCGAGCTACAGGATTAGTCGACGTGCCAAAGATTGGACTTCGTGCAATGAGTTCAAGCATCGTGCCGAAAGGATCGGGTATTGTGCCAAAAGATCGGATGTTGTGGGAACGTTAACATGTTGATAGATCAGACGATATGCCAAAGGAATAGACAATACGTCGGATGTCTGAACGAAATGTCGGATGACATGACGAAATGCTAGACAACATGCTAAAAGCTTCATGATTGTGCTGAAAATGTGGTTGGATTATTTATGTTTTAATCGAGGTCTTTTGGGGTCAAATTATGTGATTTGAATTTTTTAGTGATTTGAATTTTTTTGGCCCTATTTTGAAGTCATTTAGGGCTATAAATACCCTACCAAGACTTGGATTGGAGCAAGAAACCAATAGTGAACTTTATAAGGGTTGTAGTTCTCTTCGAGCATTCGTTGAGTCTCTTCCTCCTCCTTGAGTGAGTGTGGGGGTTCTCTCATAAGCCTGTTAAAAGGAGAAGAGTTGTAACGGGTACTTGATCTTCGCCCTTTGGAAACAAGATCGGTGGTGAAAGTCGGTGGCCTTAAGGGAAGAGGAATCATGAGTGGACGTAAGTTGAGACGATCGAACCACTATTAATCAATCTGCATTCTTTCTCTTACCTTGATTTGTTGTTGCATACTAATTTACTTACACACAACCCTTACTCACTTTTTTTGCTAATTGCATTTTTGATACGGATTTATCGATCAAACTTTTAAAATTGGTGAATTTTACTATAGCCCTAATTCACCCCCCATCTTAGTGTTATTATGATCATAACAATTGATATCAGAGCTTGGTTCTCTTAGTTGGATTAACACCCAAAAGAGATCTAATGGCTTTTTTGGGTAACTAAAAGGGTCACTCCATCACTCGTCCTCCTATGCTCGATGAGATGGACTACACATATTGAAAAACACGAATGCAGATTTTCTAGCTTTCTATAAATTTTGATATATGGAATATCATTAAAAATTGGTTCTAAAAAATCTTCTAAACTGATGAATGAATGAAATTTTTTTAAAAAGAAAATAGTTTCCTTAAATGCTAAAGCAACGAAAGTTTTATTTTGTGCTTTAGACAAAAATGAGTTTAGTCATGTTTTCACTTGTGACACTGCACATGATATTTGACACATACTCGAAGTTACTCAAGAAGGCACAAGTTAAAGAATCCAAAATTAATCTTTTAGTATATAGTTATGAATTATTTAAAATGAAGTCAAGCGAAACCATTGGTGACATGTACACCCATTTTACGGATGTTGTCAATAGTTTTAAAGCTTTTGGTAAAAGTTATACTAATCTTGAATTAGTAAATAATATTTGAAGTTCTCTTCCAAAAGATAGGATCCAAAAGTAATCGCTATCTAAGAAGTAAAGGACTGAAATAAGCTTCCTTTTGAAGTACTCATATGTTCTTTAATGATCTACGAAATGACCTGCAAGCACACAATGAACAAGAGAAAAACCTTCCAAAGAATATGAAGAATATTGCACTTAGAACTAAAGAAGACTACTCGAGCAAAAGCTCAAGTGACGATGATGACATAGCTCTCTTCATAAGAAAATTTAAAGTTAATGAAAAGGAATAAAACTAATTCTATAATACAAGAATGTAAGAACAAAAGTGAACCTGAAAGAATACAATCATTTGTTCTGAATGCAAAAAGCAAGGCACTTCAAAATTGAGTGTTCATAACCGAAGAAGAAGTTGCCATCCTAAAAGAAGAAGGAAGCATTCAAGGCAACATGGGATGAACCAAGTGCATTAGAAGATGAAGAGCAAATCAATGAAGATGAAGTGACAAACTACGCTTTAATAGCTTTCAATGATGAGGTATTTGATTCTCTCGAAATATCTTTATCTTATGATAAATTACTTGATACATTTCATAATTTGTATGATGAACTTAAAAAGTTAGTAAGAAATATAAATTGCTAAAAAAGGATCATGTATTTCTCTAATAAATTTGATAAATTGAAAAATAAGTATGACAAATATATGTCAACATCATGCACTAAACGTGAAGAGTTAAAAAAATTTAAAATTTATAAATAAGTCATTGGACCCATCAGGAAAAGGAATTAGCTTCATAAGTAGTAACACACATCAAAAGCCAACAAAATTTATAAAAGAACCCATACTATGTATTCATCCTAAAGTTAAATGCAACATCTATGGAAGATTTGGTCACATTGCTTATACATGCTCTCTTAGAAAATATAGTTCTCATAAATTAGTTTGGGTTCCTAAAGGAACAATAAGTAATTTGATGCCAAAAGTCAAGAAGGGAAGATCTAACCATGAATGATCCAAAATTAAATGGGTATCTAAAGTAAACCTTTCTTTCTTTAAGGTATGTCTCCAAACAAGAGCTAGGAGAAAAAGATGGTATCTTGATTGTGGATGCTCAAGCTAGAGATCCAACACACTTTTCAAAGCTCACTAGCTGAGATGGAGGATATGACACTTTCAAAGACAATAATAAAGGAAAGATCATTGGCATTGGAAATATTGGTAACAAATCAAATCTTTTAATTGAAGATGTTCTTTTAGTGGATAGTTTGAAATGTAACTTAATAGGCATTAGTCAACTTAGTGATAAGGGATATAATGTTAAATTTGAATATAATGCTTACATCATAAAAATACCAAATAAGAATAAATCTATAATTACTTAAAGAAGCGATAATATTTATACTATTGATCTTGATGATTTTCATGATGAAACTTATTTTTTAGTTCTAAATGAGATGCATGGCTTTGGTATAGAAGATTAAAATATGCAAGTATGAATCATGAAATTAGAACTTAAGAACTTGTAAGAGGAATGTCTAAAATTAAATTTGTTAAAGATAAAATTTGTGATACGTGCCAACTAGGAAAACACAAAGAATAGCTTCAAACCTAAAAATCAAGTACCTTTAGACCATTACAATTAATTTATATGGATTTATTTGGACCTAGTGATATCATAAGTCTAGGAAGTAGTAAATATGCTTCCTAATTGTTGATGATTATAGTAGATATACCTAAACATACTTCTTGGCACATAAAATTGATTGTTTTAAATATTCCACTAAGTTTTACAAACAAATTTAAAATGAGAAAGGTTTTATGATTTCTTCTATTTGTAGTGATCATGAAGGTGAATTTAAAAATTATGATTTTTAAATTTTTTATGTTCAAATAGGTTTGACCATAATTTCTCTACTCTAAGAAATCCATAATAAAATAGAGTTGTTGAGAGAAAGAATAAGAGTTTATAAGAGATAGCAAGAATCATGCTTAATGAATATAGTCTACCCAAATACTTTTGAGCCAAAGCTGTTACACAACATGTTATGTCATGAATAAGATTATCATAAGAGCTCAGTTGTCTAAAACTCCCTATAAATTATAGAATAATAAAAGATATAATATTTTATATTTTAAAGTTTTTCGATACAAATATTTTATTTTAAATAAAAAGAATACCTTAGGAAAAATTGATGTAAAATTTGATGAAGTTACACTCTCAAACAAATATAATTTTACAAACTCAATTCTCTTCCTTTTGAGTTTTCCTACTGCCCCAAGTCTACCTTAATAGTTTTAGCTACTGCTCCCAGTCTTGTTACTATTTCTATTTACTTTGCATATAAAGATATAATTTCCCTTAGATTTGTATATGAAGATATAATTGGGGGAGCTCCCATTTTCTACTAAATCTTGAAATTGTTTAACCAACACATTTTTCTTGGATATTTCTCTGTTTCTAAAACTTATCAAGTTTTCAATAAGAGAATTTTAATTATTAAGGAATCTATCCACATTGTTTTTAATGAATCTCTCGAAGTTAAGAAAAATAATTTTGAATTTAATAAATTGAATTTGAATGAAAATTCTCCTCACCAAAGCAATTTGGATATATCTACTTCCAAAGGAACTGTACCAAAGGAATAGAAGTACGTAGATACATATCTTAAAGAGCTAATTATTGGAGATACATTAAAAGATATTTAAACTCATTTTTTGTTAAAAAAAATATTTGGGTAAATGCTACATTTTATCCTAAATTTAACCTAAATGCATTGACGATGCTCTCAAAGATGACTCATGGATCTTGATAATGCATGAAGGATTAAATCAATTTAAAGAAATAAAATTTTGACGCTTATTTCTAGCCCTAGTATTCATCTTATGATTGAGACTAAATGGTCTTTAAGAATAAGCAAGATGAACAAGGTGTCATGGTTTGAAACAAGGCTAGATTAGTAGCCAAAGGTTTTAACTAAGAAAAAGATATAGATTATGACAAAACCTTCACTCCTATGGCTAGACTTGAGCCATAAGGATACTCCTTACCTATGCATATTTTAAAAATTTTAAATTATTTCAAATGGATGTCAAAAGTATTTTTCTTAATGTTTTTATTTTCGAAGAAGTTTTTGTTGAGCAATTACCCAGATTTGAAAATAATCTTATCCCAAACTATGTTTATAAATTATCTAAGACTCTTTATGGATCAAAGTAAACCCCCAGGACTTAGTTTGAGAGACTTAGTTCCTTTCTTATTCAGAATAACTTTTTAAATGGCAAGGTCGACAATACACTATTTATTAAATATCTCAAAAATAATTTTCTTATTATTCAAATTTATGTTGATGCTATTATTTTTTGTTCTACAAATGAATCTTTATATGAACCATTTGCCATAAGTATGAGAAAAGAATTTGAAATGAGTTTAATGGGTGAAATGATATTTTACATAAGATTACAAATCAAACAACTACATGATGGAATTTTTATTAGTCAAACTAAATATACTTTGGATCCACTAAGACGGTTTCATATGGATAGTGCTAAGGCTATTAATGCACTAATAACCATCTCTACAAAATTAAACATGGACAATGAAGGAGAATGCTTTGATCAAAAGACTTATAGAGGTATGTATAAGTAATTTATTATATTTCACTTAACTAGACCAGATATAATATTTAATATTGGGCTTTGTACAAGGTTTCAGTCTAATTCTAAAACAATCTTATTATAAAGTAGTTAAAATAATTTTGAGATACTTAAAAGGAACTCTCAATATAGGATTATGGTATCCAAGATTTGAAAATTTTGATTTGATTGCTTATGTTGATGTCGACTTTGCAAGATGTAGCATAGACATAAAAAATCCCTCTAGAACCTGTTAGTTCTTAAGTCATGCACTTATTTCTTGGTCTTCCAAGAAGTAAAACTCAGTTACTTTATCCACAGCAGAAGCTGAATATGTTGCGGCAGGTGCATGTTGTGCACATGTAATATGAATGAAAAGTACGTTAGAAGATTATAGACATTGCTTGAAAAATATCCCTATAAAGTGTGACAACACCAATACAAAATGCTTGTCAAAAAATCCTATTTAACATTCATGAACCAAGCATATTGATATTAGACATCATTTTATTATGGACCATATAAACAATTATGATATATCCTTAGAGTTCATTAATACAAAACATCAGCGAACATATATATTTACCAAACTATTGAGTGAGGACCAATTTGATTATTTTAGAAGGGAATTAGGCATATTAAACATGAATGAATGAATCTTGATAAATCAAAAAATAGAAAAGGGAGCTGAAAATAGGGGCCCGAAGGTAGCATCGTTGGATCGACGATACCATCGCTAGAACATATTACCCACCGACTGTAGCACCACCTATACTGGTAGTACCATCACTAGTAACCCGACTTAGCCCTATTTAGTTAGGGCTAACATAGAATTATTGAATCTCAAATTTTGATGATAAAGTCAATTAATTAATTTATAAACTAATATACTTTCAAGATAAGTAATGCAAGAGATTATAGACTTGAACCATCAGAGGGCAAATTATTAAAGCAAACGTTGGTTGAAAAGCGTTCTGTCAAAGATTGGACGTCGAGCCGAAGGATTGGTCGACATGCGATAGGATGGACTTCATGCCATGAGTTTGGGCATCGAGTCGAAATATACGTTGGAGGTTCAGATGAAGTTTGGATGATCATATGACATGCTGGAATACCAGACAATGTGCTTCGTGATTGTAATTAAAGTGGTTATGTATTGGTCGTGGTCGTTTAGATTCAAATTAAGCATGTATTGGGGCAAAACTATGCCAACATGATTTGGAGCTCATTGGGTTTGAACTAGGGTTAAATTGGGCCTAATGAAAGGCCAATTCAATGACCTACAAATGGTCTGGGCGATGGTATCACCAGATCCAAGTGGTGGTACCACCCAACAGCCGAAAAGCAAAGTTTGTGCTTTTTTTAGCATTATGGCGGTGGTATCACCACCTACCGACGGTGGTACTGCTACCAGCAGGTAGTGGTACGACCAGGGCCTAGATTTTTCCTAGGCTCTGTTTTGCGGTAGTATCACCTAGTCATGAACGATCGTCACTCAACCGTAACATCTTCGCTCAACGAACCATTCATCACCTTTTCTTGTTTGTACAGATGTTTGGCAACTTGTTTTGCCTAAGAAATGTAAGAAAAAATAGTTTCGAATGCTGCAGAACAGCCGTTCACTACGCGGAGACAAAGCTGCCCAAAACAGCTCCATTTTTTAGGCATTTTCATGTGCTGCGCTGACCACTCTGAGTGGCGTGAAATATCAACCATCTCAGTACCCTGGAACCCCCCGGGTGGCATTGGGCTGGATGGGGCTTCGGGTATATGTCGGGCATGAGCATTCATCAACAGTTGAACTTGTCTTGCGTCTGATACATTGGGAACTATCGTTTATGGACTTGCAACTGTTCAAACAACCCTCTAAAGTCCTGTTTCGCTCTCTTTATCTCTTTTCCTTGTTGCACTCAAGATGTTCGACGAATTGCTTTAAAGCTTTCCTCTTTCCGAGACATCAGAAGTTGTCTGTCGCTCATTTTTAAGCTAATCAACTTCTTCTTTGTAGGTCCTTTGGGACCCACATAAGGTTACAAGTGGGTTGACCCTTTGCGGGCAAATAACGCTTTAGCGTTTCATGACTTAAGCAATCTCTGCTGAGTTTGGAATATTAGGCAAGGTTGCTTTATGACTTAGGTAATTCCAGCTAAGTCTTTTAGTTTGTAGCTAGGGTGCTGCACGACTTAGTTTAATTTAGCTAAGTCTGTGACAGTGTGGTATCAGAGCCAGGTTAAGCAATTCAAACGAATAGCAAAGAAGATTCACAATCTTGCCATGGTGAAACACCATGGTGAATCGAGCAAGATGGGGCAAGCCGAACCCTTGCTCCAAGCAGCCGTAGGTTGCTGCAAGTGCAAACTTGCTCGCAAGCTATTGGAGCTGCTCATGAGAAGCGCGATAATGAACAAGACAAGCATGAAGTTGTGTATTCTCTGCGATTGGAGGAGGCGCCATCTAGAGAGCCAACCAGAAAAAAGAGCCACAAGAAGAGACTTATAATGGCAGAAACCTACCTCATTGTTCTTGAATCGAGCTTGGAAGAACTCTACCAAGGCCAACGAAGGCTCCTTGGGGTAGAGAGCTCGCAAGAAGAAGCTGAATCTCAAATTGAGAGAGTTGAGTCCCTAGTTGACCAACTGACAAAGGACACCAAAGACTCCATATGACATTTGCATGAAGTTGTGGCATAACTCACGAGCAATGTGACGTCACTCACAATGACTCTTAATGCGGGAGAGAACAATACCTACGCTGCGTCGCTACCAAGCTTCAGGGCACCCGAGCCGCATTGCTACGGGGGTGCTAGGGATGCCAAAGAGCTTGAAAAATTTCCTATTCAACATAGAATAATATTTTCGTGTTATGAGGCTTGATTCTGAAGAAACCAAAGTTGCTATAGCAACAATGTATCTGAATGGAGATGTAAAATCTTGGTGGCGAACCCATTGGGAAGAGATCCAGCAAGGCCAATATCGAGTGGATACATGGGAAGACTTAAGGCAAGAGTTGAGAACTTAGTTCTTGCCCAAGAACACAGAGTTTGTCGTAAGAAGAAAACTGAGACAACTCAGCTAGAGCATATCCATTCGAGACTATGTGAAGCAATTATCGGCACTGATGATGGATATACAAGACATGTCTAAGAAGGACAAGCTATTCAGCTTCCTCGATGGCCTAAAGCCATGGGCACAACAAGAATGACATCAGAGGAATGCCATCGATATAGCCAGGACAAATGCAGCTGTAGAAAGACTAACTGACTTTATTTCTTCGGAGGACTTGGGAAAGAAGAAATAATCCTTGAGAAATCGCCCAACAAAATACTCTCGAGTGAAGGAGTCTGGGGGCGAACAAAGGAAGAAGTACTTACACAAAGGACCAAGCTCAAAAGGCAAAGTCCCGAAATCTGACGGATGCTTCTTGTGTGGAGGACCGTACATGGTGAGGGAGTACCCACAAAAGTAGGCACTCAATGCTTTAACAGTATCAATACACCCCCTCAAGTCAAACAAGGGCAAAGCTGTCACCCTAAGTTCTAGCAGTTCTAAACCTAGTAGCAATAATGAGGAGTTGCAAGGACTCTGAATGAGAGCAATGCATTTGTTGAATGTGTTGCGAGGTCAAGTGGGGGAGAACACGAAGGTAGGGAGCAGTGAGTTGATGTATGTGGACATCAAACTAAATGACCAAGCAACCCGTGCAATGGTAGACATGGGTGCTACCCACAATTTTATTACCGATCGAGAAGCTAAGCAACTTTGACTAATCTTGGAGAAGAGCCTAAGTCGTATGAAGGTTGTGAGCTCGAAGGTCAAGCGGATATCTGGACAAGCAAAGGGGTCCCCATCAAGGTCGAAACATGGAGCGGGAGCACAAACTTGATGGCGGTGCCATTGGACGACTTCCAAGTGATCCTCGAAATAAAGTTCACGCACACAACAAAGTTGGTGCCATTATCATTCCTGAACTCCCTATGTATAATGAGAGATGATGATCCTTGCGTGGTTCTAGTTTTTCGAGGAGGAACCAAAGACCCACAACAAATATCGACATTACAATTGAAGAAAGGGGTATGAAAATGTGAATAAACCTTTATAGCTGCTATGAAGCTGGAGACACTTGACGAGGAGGCCATTCAAGAACCTGTTGTAGTGGCAAACATTTTGAGGGAGTTCTCATACGTGATGCCGGCTGAGTTGCTGAAAATCCTACTACCACATAGAGGCGTGGATCATCATATTAAGTTGGAGCTGGAAGTTAATCCTCTAGCGAGGCCACCGTACCGTATGGCCCCTCCAGAGTTAACAGAACTTAGAAAGCAGTTGGACGAATTGCTAAGTGGTGGTCTCATCTGCAGTTGAAAAGCACCTTTAAGTGCTCCAGTCCTCTTCTAGAAGAAACAAGATGGGAGCCTCCGATTATGTATCAATTATCATACCCTAAATAAAATGATAGTGAATAACAAATATCCCATCCCACTCATCGTGGATTTGTTCGATCAACTGGGCTAGACTAAGTACTTCTCTAAACTCAACCTTCGATCGGGATATTGGCATGTGCATATTGAAGAAGGCAATGAAGCAAAGACTACTTGTGTGACCAGGTATGGAGCGTTTGAGTTCCTGATGATGCCTTTTGGCTTAACCAATGCTCCAGCCACATTTTGCACTCTAATGAACTAGCTATTCAAGGAATATTTGGACAAGTTTATGGTCATATACTCAGATAATATCATTGTCTATAGCCAAACACTTGAGGAGCATGTTGAGCACCTTCGAACAATTTTCAAAATTCTTAAGGAGAACACATTGTTTATGAAAAGGGAGAAGTGCTACTTTGCTCAGATGGAAATTCTATTCTTAGGGCATCGAATCAACAATGGTTCCATCCGAATAGACAAGTCTAAGGTGTAAGCTATGACGGACTAACAAACACCAAAGAAGGTGCTAGAGTTGAGATCTTTTCTTGGGTTTGTTAACTATTATCGGTGCTTCATGGCTGGATATTCGAACCGCGCAGCTCCACTGATGGAGTTGCTAAAGAAGCAGTCTTAGAGATGGTCAGACAAATATGAAGTGACATTCTAAGACCTAAACACTATTGTGTTGGAGGAACCAATACTCAAATTACCAAACTATGAGAAGTCTTTTGAAGTCCACACAAATGCTTCTGACATTGTTATTGGGGGAGTACTTATGCGGGAGGGTCACCCAGAGGCCTACGAGAGTCACAAGCTCAATAAGAACGAGCGACAATATCCAGTGTATGAGAAGGAGATGATAGTAGTGGTACACTTGGAGAAGGTGACCAAAAAGATGAAGAAGTGAGCTGACTTAGGAAGGCAACCACATGAGTTCAAAGTCGATGACTTGGTGTTGGTGAAGTTCCAACCAACAACACTCCAGTTCTTTCGGCACAAAGTGCATAAAGGATTGGTACGCAGGTATGAAGGATTCTTCCCAATCATTAGCAGGGTAGGCAATGTCTCCTACAAGTTACAACTGTCAGCATGGGTCAGAACTCATAACGTATTCCATGCGAGCAACTTGAAGGCCTACCACTCAGATCCACAAAATAATTCTTGAAATGTTCCAACTTGACTACCCCCTACCAGAGCCTCCTACGAGAAGTGAGTTGAAATCATTCTGGAGGACGCAAGACAAAGCTACTCAATGGAGCGGAGGAAACCACGTACTTGATGAAGTGGCGAAAGCGTTCCCGAACAAAAGCCAGTTGAGAGCCTGAAGATGCCCTATGATATGAAGAAGTTATCATCAAAGCCTAGCAACAAGCGTTGATGAGGGCGTCGTATTGAATCTCAAATTTTGATGATGAAATCAATTGATGGGTTATTGATCTAACATGTTTGTTAGAGTTGATTGATGCAGGATTAACTACGATAAAGAGAATATGACAATTAGAGGTTTGGCCAAAGTCAAGTCCATGCATCGAGTCGGGGTTCGGACGATGCGGTTGGGAACTCACTAGGAGTGCGTCGGGAGCTCGCCGAGGGTATCGGGAGTTTGCAAATCTAGATTTATGAGATTAACCTTTTTATGATAATGTTTTTGAAAACTTTCTCCATGTTCTTTATCTTATTATTCCAAAAGGGGAGAAAATTTGTATAATATTTTGCTATTTTATGGATTTATTTACTATGCTTGAAATTATATGAGATAATTTTAAATGTATGAGTAGCTCCTAAATTTTTGAATCTCCCTAAATATCTTAGAGTTTTGAGCTTATTTTTGAAATTCACCTCTACAAAATTGAGAGCTATATTTAATGATATTTTACAAAGCCTCCCTAGTTTTCTTTCCTTCTTTTTCAAGAGGAAGAAAATTCTTTATGACTCATATTGTATCTTAGAAAGGGAGAGCAAAACTCATGTGCCTTAAAATCCTTAGCCATATATTTCACTTTTTTGTTGATGACAAAAGAGGAGAAATATACATTGATGACACATGATGATATACATTAATGATACATGATATTGATGATGTACATTGATGGCATATGATATTAATGATATACGTTGATGACACATGATATTGATGATATACTTGGATATCTTGGATATGGATGCATAATCTTTTTGAAACTTATGATTCGATGACTTGATGCAAATTTGTGTTAAAATTTACTTGCAATATTGATTGCTTAAAAGTACTTGAAATTTAAGAGTATGTGATTCTCTTAAATTTAAGTGGCATGGATTTAGGGGGAGTTAATTAACTCCTATCATCAATTGATTGCCATCATAAAAAGGGGAAGATTGTTGAATCTTAGATTTTAATGATGAAATCAATTAATGTATTATTGATCTAACATGTGTTGTTAGAATTGATTGATGCAGGATTAACTACGATAGAGAGAATATGACAATAAGATGTTTGGTCAAAGTCAAGTCCATGCATCGGGCCGAGGTTCAGACGATGCAGTCGGGAACTTGCCAGGAGTGCGTCGGGAGCTCACCGAGGGTATCGGGAGTTTGCCAGGATGGCGCAAGGGAGTTCATTGGAAGAAGACCAAGACTCACCGAAAGATTGTCGGGGGTAGCTAAAAGGCTTACCAGGAGTTGAGAAGATCTTGAAGTGGATGTGTTGGTCATTATGATTGTAATTAATTAAGTCATAGGTAGCATCATGCAGGTTTAATCATGACGGGAGAAGGAGTTACAGATCAGACATGGACCCAGGATCAAGCTTAGGCATCAGACCAAAGTTTTGGATGATGTAGTGAAAGCTCGTCGGGCGTTCGCTGAAGGTATCAGGAAGATCGCTAGGAACATGTTGGGAGATCGCCAGAGGAAGACCGTGAGACTCACCGTTGGAGATTTTGGAGGTTGTCGGATTGCAATAGTAAGGTCATAAGCTTAATGGTCATGTCTTGATTGTAATCTTTAAGTCATAGGTTAATATTGAGTCCTAAATGAGTGTGATTTGGAAGGAATCCAAATCAACTTAAAGAGGCAATTAGGTCTACTGTGAGAGTTTGGTTGAGCTCTGGTTGAGCTCAATCAGTTGACTAAGAATTGGTTAACATTAGGTTTAAGCCGAAATTCAAAAAGTGGAGGGAATCACTTTTCTGGAGATTCCGACGGGTAAACCGTCGGTGAGCGACGGTTCAACCGACGCTGCCTAGGGGGTGACTGTCAACGACTGACTTGCCCAGGCTAGGCGATAGAATTGCCCGTACCCAGGAATTTGGGTAGTTTCGGCAGTTGACCCGCCCAGGTCAGCAGGTAAACCGCCCGTACTCGGATTTTCTAGGTGAGTTTGTTTTTTCGCTCCAAATTCTGAAGCCATTTGGGGTCTATAAATACTCTAATTTTTCTTGCATTCCATACAATAATTTTGGGGATTATACTCTGAGAAAATATTGTGTGTGAATTGTAAGAAAAAGAAAAGGGGTAAGGGAGTAATCAAATAGTTGTAATCTTGTCTCCCTTGTAAGCAAAGTGTAAGGGTTTGGTCTTCACCCAAAGAAGATCGGTAGTGGACACTGGTGTGCCTCAAGAAGGAGGACTTGGGAGTGGACGTAGGCCCGTTGGTGCCGAAACACTATAAAACTTATGAGTTCTTCTTTTGCTTTTCTTGCTTACTAATTTTGTATTGACGCTTCTAACTTCATTTACTCTATGAAAGTAAGGTTTTCACTTTAAACACTTCACTTACAATGTTGCTTATCTTTCGGATTTTCCTGCTTCTTCTTAAGTAATTTGTAAGCAAGTAACTTAGCAATCTTCTTTTAATCACTCACTTGCTTTACTTAAATGAAAAGCTTTGGATCTTCCTATCTTGCCTAAAGCGAAAAGTTTTTATTTAAAATGAGAATTTACACTTGCACTAATTCACCCCCTTCCTCTTAGTGCCAATTGATCCTAACACGTTGATAGTTTAAGTGAGGGAGAATATCATAAATGGTCGTCGCTCAACCGTAACATCTTCGCTCAGCGAACCGTTTGTCACCTTTTCTTGTTTGTTCAGATATTTGGTAGCCTATTTTGCCTTGATTTTATGTGTTTTTGCCTAAGAAATGTCAGGAAAAATAGTCTAGAATGTTGCATAACGATCGCTCGCTGCGTGGAGACAAAACTACCCCAAACAGCTCCCTTTTTGGGGCATTTTCGCGTGTTGTGGTGATCGCTCTGAGCGGCTCAAAATGTCAATCATTTCAGTACCCTGGAACCTCCATGGTAGTACCAGGCTGGATGGGGCTTCAGGTATATGTCAGGCATGAGCATTTCATCAACAGTTGAGCTTGTCTTGCTTCCGTACCTTGAGAACCATCATTAGTGGACTTGCGACCATTCATACAACCCTCTATAGTCCTGTTTTGCTCTCTTTCTCTCTTTTCTCTGTTGCACTCAAGGTGTTTAAAAAATTACTTATAAAGCTTCCCTCTTTCTGAGACGTCGGGACTTGTCCGTTGCTCATTTTTAAGATAATCAACTTCTTCTTTACAGGTCCTTCGGGGCCCGCACGAGGTTGCAAGTGGGCTGACCCTTTGTGGGCAAATAACGCTTCGACATTTCATGACTTAGGCAGTCTTAGCTAAGTCTGGAACATTAGACAAGGTTGCTTTATGACTTAGGCAATTCCAGCTCTAGTTTGTTGCTAGGGTGCCGCATAGCTTAGGCAAATTCAGCTAAGTCTGTGACAGGTGGTACCGCTAATATCCTAAAAACCCAGAGATTTAAAATTTTGGCTTCAATTCTAAAGCCATTGGGGATCTATAAATACACCACTTATTCTTGCTTGATGGAGTATGAATAAGCATGAAAAAAGGGTAAAAAAGAGAAAGAATTATTGAGATCAAAGTGTTGTAAACTCTTGAAAGTGTTTGAGTCTTCCTTTGAGTTTAGCGATTATTCTAAGGAGGTGCGAGGTCTTGTGTGAAAGAGTTTGTAAAGGTTCTCCCATGAGCCTAGTAAAAGGAGAAGAGTTGTAACAAGGGTAGTTGATCTTCGCTTATTGGAAAGAAGATCAGTAGTGAAAGCTAGTGGCCTCGAGAGAAGAGGAATCGGGAGTGGATATAGGTTGAGACGACCGAACCACTATAAATCAGTTTACATTTTATTTCTTTCTTTTATTTCTTTCTTTTCCTTATTATTGCTTACAGATTTACTTTAATCACTACTTCTACTCATACTTTTAAGTTAAATATATATTTGATTCATATTCTCATTCGAACATTTTCAAATCAGATCTGTTTGTGATAGCACTAATTCACCCCTCCCAACCCCCCCCCCCCCCCCCCCCCCCCCCCCCTCCCCCTCCTCTTAGTGCCATTATGATCATAATAGTTGGTATCAGAGTCAAGTTCCCTCAATTGGATTAACACCCAAATGAGTTTTAATGGCTTTTTCTTGTAATCATGAGAACTCATTCGTGTTTTCCAGTAAGTATAGTTTGTCCCAGCAAGTCTCAGTTTTTACCTCAAGCATATTTTTCAAACTAAGTTATTTTTGCACTTGCACTAATTCATCCCCGCTCTTAGTGCCAACTCGATCCTATCAGTTGGTGTCAGAGCCGGTTACACTCAATTGGTTTAACACCCAAGCAAGTTAAATGACTTATTTTGGCATTAACGAGAGTCAATGCATCACACGTCCTCCTAGGTTCAATGGGACATACTACAACTTTTGAAAAACTAGAATGCATATTTTCCTAATTTCGATAGATTTTGATTTATGGTATATTATTAAAAATAGTTTTTAGAAGTCATTCAATCTGATAAATGATTGGAATGATCATGAAAAATAATATTTTTCTTAAATGCCAAAGCTGTGAACGCTTTGTTTTACGCTTTAGATAAAAATGAATCTGATCGTGTTTTTACTTGTAATTCAACTTTTGATATATGACATACTTTAGAAGTCATACATAAAAGCATAACTAAATTAAAGGAATAAAAAATAAATTAAATTACTAGCAATGATGAACTTGAAGAATATCTTCCAAAGAATAGGAAAGACATTGTTTTTAAAATAAAAAATGAACACCTTCTAAAGAACATAAATGATACTGAATAGAGAACACAAAACCAACACATTCTAATAAACATGAAGAAAATTGAATTAAGAATAATAGATGACTCCTCGAGTGAAACATCGAGTGATGAAGACTATGAATTTGAACTTATGACAAAAGAACTAAATTAATGAAAATAAATAAAAATATAAAAATAAATTTTAAATGGATAAAACTTCTTGCTATGAATTAAGAAGCCAAGGCACTTTGAAAATAAAGAGCACAACCAAGAAGAAGTAGAGAATCTCATGCTTATGGCCATTAACGATGAGGTAAGTAACTCACCTTCTTTTACTTTTAAAGAATTACTAAATGTCTTTTATGAATTATTTGATGAATTTAAGAAGCTTAGCAAAACTTATAAATTACTTAAGAAAGATTATACTTTACTTGCTAGTAAACTTGAAAACATGCATGAAGCATCAACATCATGCTTTTCTTGTTCGAAATGCGAGTCACTAGAGGTAATTAAAAAGGAAAAGGTTATGATAGCAACATGTCTCTAAACATGATCCTTGTTAACAAGGGTTATGTTCATAAAAAATATGTTGGCTTTGTGGGTAATACTCATCAAAAGCCAACTATCTTTGTTAGAAGACCCACATTGCATTCTTCACTAAAAAATAAATGTGATTTTTATGGTAGATGTAAACACTTTGCATATAGATGCCTTTTTAGAAAGTGTAGTCCACATAAGTTGATTTGGGATCCTAAAGGAACCATAAACAATCAAAAGCTATTAGTAAAAATGGGTAGAACTTTTCACGAGTGACCCAAAGTGAAATGGGTACATAAACTAAAACCCCTCATAATATAAATTTGTCTCCAAACAAAAGCTAGGAGCACTAAATAATATTTTGAAAGTCTTGAGATCTAACATTCTTTTCAAGACCACTAACCTAAACAACAATAATAATAAAAAATATTGGAATTAAGTATATTGATAATAAATCTCATAATGGTTGATGGTTATAAAATTAATCTTAATTGATTTTTGATTATGTATGGCTTTTGCATTGCCAGAGCATGCTAGTACAAAAATGAATTAGAATAAAAAAATCTTAGCTATTTTTAATATGAAAGTATCGAAAAAGGGATTTTGATAATAGGTTAAAAATTATTGGCTTGTATGTTGGTATTAACTAAGTTAGCTTGTAAATATTATTGTTGAATGATTGATTTAAATGGTTGAATATTTGTATGTTGAAATAGATTATTTTTTATTGAATGAATTAAAATAAAATTTTAAAAAAGAAAATTATCATGCTTCTCTTTTAAGTGTTTTTGAAAATTAATTTTTTAAATGAGAATAAAAATTGCATGATAACTTATTGGACTAAGTCTATAGAAGGAAAAGTCATTAGAATTAAAATAAATCAAAGCGTTTGTTTGAAAATACTTTATTGTAATGATCTTAATGATTTACATTGGAAATGATATTTAGTTTTTAGTTTTAAAATATTTGAAAATGTTTTACTTGTTTAAAAATCTTGATGATTTTTTTATATAACTCAGTTTTTGGTTTCAAATGACCATGCATAGATTTGGAAGCCATTCTTGAAACAAATCACATCAATTGAAACAACTAAAAGGAGGAAATTTTTTCTTGAAAATATCTTTATCCTATCAAGTGTTCAATAAAAGATAAAGTGATACCATTATTGTTGAATATCTTAAACTACAAAAATGATTTTGATGATTAAAATTTGAATGAGTGTTTTTTTTCCAACCAAATCATAAACTTTCCCATGATTTATTGACTTGAGATATATTTTATGGGAATCAATTTTTTAATTCTATATATTTTCTTTTACCAAAGAGGAGATTTATAATCTTTTGACTTGAGATTTTCATTAAGAACCATAATTTTGATAACCTGAATACACGAATCAATATCTTTTATCTTTTCTCCTTTGCAACTTATTAAAGAAAAACTTTTATCATAATCATGATCTTGACTTCTCAATGTTTATAACTTGATATTTTTATATGAATCAAGATCCTTCTTATTATTTGATCTTCTAAGATTTTATTTTATTTTTGTCATCTAAGAGGAGATTTGTCAAAATTAAACCATGTCTTTTGGTATTCATAAATTGATATTAATATTTTTCATGACATAATATATTTATGACTTCCATATAATTCCTGAATGGTATACCTTATCACCAAATTAATATTTTTAAAAATTATGATAAGTTGAAAATTTAATATTTTCTTTTTTATGATCTTTCCCTGACCTCTTGACTTAACTTATCTTTATGGGAATCATTTTTAACCTGTATGATATCTTCTTTTTAATAAAAAAGAGATTTATGATCTTAACAATTATAATTTGAGTTTTTTAATCAAGATTGTTCTTTCATTTTATTAAGAAGAATTATCTAAATAAATTATATGTCTTAAGATATATCATGAATGAATCAATATTATTTACTCTCCTAAGACTCATTTTTATTATTTACAAAAAAAGGGAAGATTTATTAAAATAAATCATATTTTTTGGTACTTATGATTTGATCTTTCATCTTTAATGACATGATCCCTTTGTACTTATGGTTGTAATTAGAAATTGATGTAAAAGGAAAAATTATACTATCATATTCCTTTTTGACAATGACTAAAGGGGGAGATAAAATTGTCAATTTAGTAGAAGAAAATTGGATATGATGAATCTTATAACACTAAATGAGGAATAATTTACTTAGAAGAAAATTAGGAACTTTAAATTTTCTAAATGCATGAGAAATGCATAATTTGTAAATTAAGCTTCTTATTAAAATCTATGTGAGATGATCATCCAAATGCATGATTTGCTATCATGTTATTTGAATTTGTTGAGCTTCTTCTTCTTGATATTTACATGAGATGATCTTTTAAATAAAATGAGTAGATCTCTTTCAATATTTTGAGCTTCTTCTTCTTTTTCTTAGATTTCACTTGAGTTTTTCTTCTTTTCATTTATAAAAGAAAAAACATGATGTAAAATTTTCTTTGATAAGACTCTTGAGCTCTCTTTCAATATTTTGATTCTTGGTTTTTGGATCTTTGACACCCCCCCTTCTTCTTTTATCTCATTTATAAAGGGGGAGCAAAGAAATTTTATGTGGCATTTGTGATGCACATAACTTTATCCTTCTTATTTTACAAAGGGGGAAAAATGAAGTAAATTCTATAGTTAGTATTCTTCTTATTTTACTAAGGGGGAGTAATGGACTAACTTCCTCTCTTTATGTGCTAAAAGTTATGATAAATATTTAAAAAATATTCAAATATAATAGAACATTTCTCCTTTTTGTTGATGACAAAGGGGGAGAAATGACATAATTGATGACATAAGAGAAATGTTGGTTTTGAAATCTTTGAAATGTTTGAAATTTCTATGTGATACCAAGAAGATGAATGTTGTTTGAAAATTTTATCATGTATGGTATTATAATTGATGACATAAAGTGAATGTTTGAAATATTTATTATGTGAAACATATTATTTAAAATTTTTATGTGATACCAAGAAGATGAATGCTTTGAAAAATTTATCATGTATGGTATCATGAATGGTTAAACTATGAAAATTTTAATACTATCAAAATACTATACTTGAAGAATTTAAGTTTATTCTATGACGACATATATATAGGGGGAGTTAAGGTTAACTCTGTCATCAATTGGTTGTCATCATAAAAAAGGAGGAGATTGTAGAATCTCAGATTTTGATGATGAAATCAATCGATGGGATTATGGTCTAACCTGTGTGTTAGAAATGAGTGATGCAGGATTAACTACGATGGTGAAAATGTAATACAATCTAATGTTAGGCTGGAGTCAAGTTCAAGCATCGGGCTGAAGTTTGGATGATGCAGTGGGAACTCGTCAGGACATCGCCAGAAGCTCACCGAAGGTGATCGGGGGCTTACTGGGAGTTCACCGGGAGCTCATCGAAGGTGATCAGGAGCTTGCTAGGAGCTCGCCGAAGGTGATCGGGAGCTTGCCGGGAGTGCACCAGAAGATGATTAAGAGCTCGCTCGTCGGGAGTTTATAGGAGGATGCTTGGAAGTTCGTCAGGAGTTCTAAAGATTAATTGATATGCTAGACAACAAGAATGATTGTATTTGTGTGCCTTAGTGTGTCGTAGTTAGCATCGTGTGTTTTGAGTCCTAAGTTATATTTGGAAGAAATCCAAATTAACTCAATATGAGACAATTGAGTCCACTTTGGGTTAGATTTGAGCTCAGGTTGAGCTCATTTCGTTGACCTAAAGGGGTGAACAGGTGGTACACTTCAAGTATGAAACAATACAGGAAGTACTATTCCTAAACTAGTCGACGATAGTACCGTCGGTGGGTGGTAGTGGTATTGCCCAGGTGGTAGTAGTACCACTGTCACCCCTATTTCTGGGGCACTTTCGGTGATAATACAATCGATGCCGACCATAGTATAACCTGTACCTCAGTTTTACGAAAATGGTTTGAATTTTGACTCTAATTTCTTAAGTCAATCGGGGTCTATAAATATTTATGAAGAAACATTTGCTCCTATGGTAAGACTTTAAGCCATAATGATACTCTTTGCCTATGCTTATTTTAAATTATTTCAAATGAATGTCAAAAGTGTCTTTCTTAATGTTGTTATTTCTGGTGAAGTTTATGTTTAGCAACCATCCAAATTTGAAAATAATCTCCTTCCAAACCATGTTTACAAATTATCTAAGGCTCTCTATGGGTTGAAGTAAGCCCCTAGGACTTAGTATGAGGGACTTAGCTCTTTTCTTATTCAAAATATTTTTTTAAAGACAAGGTCGACACCATATTATCATTAAATATTTTAAATTTAATTTTATTATCATTCAAATTTATGTTGATGATATTATTTTTTATTCTACTAATGAATCTTTATGTGAATCATTTGCCAAGAGTATGAACTAAGAGTTTGAAATGAGTTTGATAAGTGAATTGATATTTTTCTTAGGATTATAAATTAAGCAACTAAATGATAGAACTTTTATTAGTCAAACTAAGTATGCTTTGGATCTATTAAAATGATTTCACATGGATAGTGCTAAGGCCATTAATACACCAATGAGCATGTTTATAAAATTAGAAATAGACAATAAAGAAGAATGCTTTGATCAATGGACTTGTAAAAGTATGATAAGGAGCTTATTATATCTTACCGCAACTAGACCTGATATAATGTTTAGTGTTAGACTTTGTGTAAGATTTTAGTCAAATCTAAAATAATCTCATTATAAAGTAGTTAAAAGAATTTTTAAATACTTCAAAAGAACTCCAAATCTAGGATTATGATATCCAAAATCTGAAAATTTTGATTTGATTACATATGTTGATGCCGACTTTACAGGATATAGAAAAGATAGAAAAACTATATCTGGAATATGTCAAACTAGGTCATGCACTTGTTTCTTTGTCTTCTAAATAGCAAAACTCTATTGTAATATCCACATTCGAGGCTGAATATGCAGTGGGAAGTGTATGTTGTGCACAAGTAATCTAGATGAAGAGTACTTTAGAAGATTATAGACTTTACCTAAAAAATATTCATATAAAATGTGATAATATAAGTGTAATTTGTTTAACATTATATTTCATTGATATTAGACATCATATTATTATGGATCATGATATATCATTATATTTCATTGACACAAAATATCAATTGGTAGATATTTTTGCTAAACCACTGAATCATGAATAATTCAATTTTATTAGAAGAGAATTAGGCATGTTGAATCATTCAAATACGTAAATCATGATTCTTCTTCTTTTTTTCTCATTGGATCATTATCTTGATTTCAAATACATGAATGATGTGAGATTTATGTCATATGACTCCTTTGTATTAATATCCTTCATTAGCATATTGATGTAAACGAAGAGAAGTAGCACCATGACAAGATAACATCATTCTCTTCTTTTTGATAATGACAAAGGAGGAGAAAAAAGTAGTGGCTTACTCATTTCATTTTCCTCTTTTTGTTGACGACAAAGGGGGAGAAATAATGGTAATTTTTTAATGACGTAGCACTCATATGCATATTATATTTAATGACGTTAACTTATGATATTTGTTGGAGATAGGTAACTATTTCAAACTATGGATATGATGTTAAATTATGCATATGGTTCTTGCAATAATTACTATTGAAAGTCAGGATGATTTATGATTAAAATTCTTTTGACTTGAATTCAAAGAGTTGAAAGGTTATCATTTTTCTTTAAAAATTCAAGTTCATTATAGCATATAGACAGGAAAATTTTAGTTAAAACTCTGTCATCAATTGGTTGTTATCATCAAAAGGGAGAGATTGTTGAATCTTAGATTTTGGCATCAGGACATAAGATGCACTGGAAGTTCAGACGAAGTGTTGGATGATCAAATGGTATGTCAAAATACTAGACAACATGCTTCATGATTATAATTAAAGTTGTTAGGTCTTGATCGTGGTCATTTAGAGTTAAATTAAGCTGGTATTGGTCTGAAATCACTAACTTGATTTGGAGCTCATTGGGCCTAAATAGGACTGAATGGGCCTAATGAAAGGATAATTCGGTAACCTTGTAATGGCCTAGGTGGTGGTATCGTCATGTCTAGGCAATGGTACTGCCTCGACAGTTAGAAGCACAATTTGTGCTTTTCCGAGCATTCCAACAGTGGTACCACCACCTACCGAAGGTGGTGCCACCTAACTATAAAAAATTTAGCTGGTTTTGCCTAAGTCATGCGACACCCTTGCGTGTCCGTTCGCAAAGTCAGCTTCCCTGAAACCTCCTATGATCCCTTAGGACCTATAAAAGAGAAAACGGGTTAGAGAAAGTGTTTCAAACGGGATCCACAAGCAACCATTTCGACACACTTTATAGCGAATGCAAATTACAATCATAGACTTCACAAGCTCTGAATGGTCGCACAAAAAGAATCATGATCCATTACAAACTGAAATCCTCACAAGTGTCCAACACTTGTGAGGATTTAGCTACGACATATTTCTTGGCTGGACACTTGTGAGGATTTAGCTACGACATATTTCTTGGCTCCCAACTACTCTTCGTCGCTATTATCAAGTCGTCAAACTTTGATCCACCATGCTACATCAACTTACCAATGACTGACTCTGGTGTGGAGTCAGATGAGTTATGTTGATCCTTTCTTATTCATGTGGATCCTTCTGATGAAGGAAAATACCTTCCTTGTTATGCAATAGTATCTCAATCGTCTCATGCCGCTTAAACTAGTTATATGCTTGTTGGAGCTTTAACGAGCTTCATCTCGCAGACTTTGTAGTCTTTAAGGTCCTTCCTTCACAAAATTTGCCCATTGATTCTTTTTCTACTTAGCTACCACTTCCAAGTATTATGATCAATTAGCACTAAGAGGGGGGGGGGGATGGCAGAGGGTGAATTAGTGCAAGTGTTGAAATCTAGGTTTAATGAATATTTCATTTGAAGTAAAATAAAAAATCGAAAGCATTTCGTTTAATTTGAATACATGAGCAATTAAACTATAAATAATGCTAAGTTACTCTCTTGCTTAAAGAAAACTTGAGTGGAAATAGATAAATTGAAAATATAAAGTTAAAAGGCTCATAGTTTATAGTGGTTCAGCCAAAACTTGGCCTATGTCCACTTTTCGGAATCCTCCTCCTTGAGGCCCGTCGGTGTCCACTAATGACCTTCTTTGGATAAAGATCAAACTCTTATACTTCTCACTTTCTCCTTTTCACAGGTTAAGGAGAGGAACCTTTACAAGTTTTTCTCACTTACCTTATACTCGATTTACAATTTGAAGCACTCAAGGGAAGCTCTCAAATTTTATAACTCTTTAACATAATTTTATCCCACTTTTTCGTTCACCACCCTTGCTTCTCTAAGTAAGAAAACTTGGGGTATTTATAGACCCCAATTGGCTTCAAAAATAAAACTAAAATTCAAACATTTCTGTAAATTTTACGTACGAATGGTACTATCGCCATCGCTGACGGTACTAACATCGAAAGCACCCTGAAAACAAGGCAACAACGATACTACTGTCGCCCACTAGCGATACTACCATTGGGAATTTCGCAAAGGCTACTTTTTTTGTACTTTTGTATACCCGATTCGTACCTCTTATTGACCCCTTTCCAGGTCAATGAAATGAGCTTAACTAAAGCTCAAATCCAATCAAAAGTTGACCTGGTTGCCTCACATTGAGTTAATTTGGATTCCTTCCAAACTAACTCAATTTCGACTCTAAACCAAACCGATACTAATTGCGACACACTAAGGCATACAAATATAATCAATTTGACCAACATGTCAAGTGACCTTCCCAACTCCCGATGATATTCCCAGTAACCTACAGCAAAATCCTAGCCAGTCTTGATCATCTTCTGGTGAACCCCCGGCGCATTCCGGCAAGCTCCCGATCACCTTCGGCGAGCTTCCGACGAGTTCCTACTACATCTTCTGAACCCCGGCCTGATGCCCGAATTTGACTCCGGCCCGACATCTGATTATATTGCCTTGTCATAGGTAATCCTACATTATTCATCTCAACACACATGTTAGATTAATAAACACATCAGTTGATTTCATCATCAAAATCTTAGATTTAACAATATCCCCCTTTTTGATGATGATAACCAATTGATAATGGGAGTTAACTTTAACTCTCCCTATATAAACTCCATAAGATAAAATAAACTTGAATTCAAAAGAACCCAACACTTTTGAATTTAAGCACGATATCATTCATAAATATTTCAAAATTTTTAAAACATACATCCATACAACAATTTTTCCCCTTAATTCATCAACCATCAATATATCAAAGATTTTCAAGACATACATTCATAGTGAAAGAACATTAATTTCAAACAATTTTCCCTTTTAAGTCATCAACCATCAATATATTAAAGATTTTCAAAACAAATATTCATTCATCATGAAACAACATTAATTTCAAAATGGTACATCAATTTCAAATTCTCCCCCTTAAGTCATCAATCATTAATTCTCTCCATTAAGTCATCAATTATTTCTCCCCCTTTGTTATCAACAACAAGGAGAAATGCTCATTTTACCATTTATATTAATATTCTACATTTGTCATCAATATACCATTTCTCCCCATTTGTCATCAACAAAAAGGTGAAATGTTGAGCAAATAATTTCAAGATAAATGTTCATAATATTTCATATTTCTTCATATTTGTTATTAAAATGGATAAATATTGATTATATATCTAAATATTCAATGCATGAAGAAGTTATTTCATTACTCCCCCTAAGAAGAGCTCTTAATCTCTTATAGACGTAAATTTCAGAAAGATTATTTAGAAGATAAGTTCAATATCCAAGAAATCCAAGATCCACTTATGCATTCATCTTATGCAAATTTCAAGCAATTCAAAAAATCTAAAAATAGTAAATTATCAATTTGAATGGGCTAACATTCCTAGCTCTCTTCTAATAAAGTCAAATTGTTCTTCATTTAATGGCTTGGTTGTTAAGATATCAATTTTCTCTCCCTTTATCATTGTTAAAAAGAAATATGATGATATAATTTTTTTTTACATCCATATCCTAATTATGACCATAAGTACAAAGAGATCATGTCATTAAAGATCAAATTATAAGTACCAAAAGACATGATTTTGTTTAGTAAATCTCTCCCCTTTTTTGTAAATAATAAAAATGAGTCTTAGGGGATTAAATAAACTTGATTCATCCAAGATAAATTGTAAGACATCTAATTTATTTAGATAAATCTTCTTAACAGAAGAACGATCTTGATAAAAAGTCTCAACTTATAATTGTTAAGATCATAAATCTTTTTTTTATTAAAAAGAAGAAATCGTAGTGATTTAAAAATTGATTCCCATAAATAATTAAGACAAATCAAGAGGTCAAAGGAAAGTTCATAAAAATATTCAATTTTCATCTTATCACAATTTTAAGAAAAACTAATTTGATGATAAGGTATACCATTCATGAATACAAGTCAAGGATAAATCATGACATGAAGGATATCATATCATAAATACCAAAGGTCATGATTCAATTTGTCAAATCTCCTCTTAGATAACAAAAAAGAATTTTAGGAGATTAAGTAATAAGAAAGATCTTGATTCAGGTAAAAATAATCAAGTTACAAACATCGAGAAGTCAAAATCATGAATAGAAAGAAAAATTTTCTTTGCAAGTTGCAAGGGAGAAAAGATAAAAAATCTTGATTCTTATATAGGAAATTTGAAGTTATCAAGATCATGGTTCATAATGAAAAAATCTCATATTATAATTTTAAATGATCAAAAAGATAAATAATGATTCATTTAGATAATTTGTTTTAATAAAATGTAAGAATCATAGTAAACTATTTTGATTTATATGAAGATCTCAAGTTACAATATTCAAGATATCAATATCATGATAATTTATTCAAGTTAAATCATCAAATCATCATAATCGAGATTTAAAAATATCATGAATTGATTCATTAATCTCTTATTGAAAACTCAATAAAATAGAGATTGAGAAATTTTCAAAAAGACTTTCTTCTTTTTAGTTATTTCAATTTATGTAATTTATTCTAAGAGGGTCTTTATGCAATGTCATTTAAAGTCAAAAACTGAGTTTCATTTGAATGAGAAACATTAAGATCATTGCAATAAAAATTTTCAAACAAGAGCTTCGATTTATCTTAATTTCAATGATTTTTCTTTCTTTTGTGAGTCTAACTCTTTAGACTTAGTGAAATGAGTTACCATGCTCATTTCATTCTCATTTCAAAAATTTTAATTTTTCAAAAATACTAAAAGATGAAGCATGGTTTTTCTCTCCCTTTTTATTTTATTCTATACTCAAATTCTAACATTCAACAACAACCATTCAATCATATTTCTAGTCACTTATTCAAATGAGTAAAATTTTTAAATGAGTAAAAATATTTTCAAATAAAATCTTTTAGTTTATTTTCAATCCAATGATTTTTCTTTGTTAAATGAGTCTAATGTGTTACCAAGAAATTTTCCTTCTCATTTAAAAACAAAATTCAACTACATTATAAAATAAAGCATGATTTCATATATATAATTTTTTAAGTTCAAATTCAGCATTTAATCATTCCATTTAATTTTATCTCAAGGCAACATACACTCATTTAACCATTACAAGCATACAAGCATAATCATCATCAAAATATCTGTTTCATAAATTTGAATGTATATAATTTTCCATTAAAAATAGCTAAAATCTCCCCTTTTTATATATTATTATTCTAATTCATTTTTATACTAGCATGCTAAAGATAAAGCAATCAAGATTAATTATAATGATGAATCATCTAAAAATTTATTTTAAATAAATTTTCTTGTTATTACTTAGGCTAGTGAGTTTAAAAGAGTGTTAAATCTCAAGTCATGTGCCTTGAGCATCCACTTCCAAGATATCATTTAGTGCTCCTAGTCTTGTTATGAGATAAATTTATAGTATGACGGGTTTTGGTTTAAGTACCCATTTGACTTTAAGTCTCTCAAGAAAAGCTCTACCCATTTTTACTAAAGGTATTTGATTGTTTATGGTTCCTTTAGGAACCCAATTTAATTTATGCGGACTATATTTCATAAATGAACACTTATAAGCAAAGTATCCATATCTACCACAAAAATTACATCTATTTTCGAGCAAAGAGTGTAATGTCAGTCTTCTAAGGGTAGTTAACTTTTGTTGAGTGTTACTCACAAAGCCAATACCTTTCCTATAAATATGATCCTTATTTACAAGAATCATGTTTAGGGATTTATTCCCTATTTTAAATTTTTCTAACGCTTGTTACAATACAATATTTTTCATTTTAAGTTCTTCTAATGTTTCATATTTAGTGTATGAATTGTGTGATGGAGCTACTTCATGCATTTCTTCAAGTTTACTAACTAGTGATGCATGCTCCTCTTTAAGTAGTTTATAAGATTCACTAATCTTTCTAAAATCATCATAAGGCTCAGGAAAAGAACTTAATAACTCATTAAAAGTAAAAGAACTTTCAGGTGGGTTACTTACCACATCGTGGTTAGCCACGACTGCGAGATTTTTCACTTCTTGGTTGTGCTCCTCATCTTTGAGGTGTATTAGTTTCTTGCATTCATAGCAAGAGGTTTTATTCGATTTAAGTTTATTTTTATAATTTTTATTTATTAATTTTTCTGATTCATTTGTCAAAAGTTTAAAGTTCTCATCACTCGAGGTTTCTCTCGAGGAGTCATATGTCATTCTCAATTCAAATTTCTTCCTATCCTTTGGAATGTAATGTTCTTCTATTCTTAGTTCAATATCCTTCATGTCCTTTGGAAGGCCTTGTTCTTGTGTTCTCAAAGTAATTTTCTTTTTTTTTTTGAAACGTGTTCTTCAAATTCATTTTTGTAAGTCTTTTCATTTAATGATTCTTTTAGTTTAATCGTGCTTTTATTTATCATTTCTAATTTATGTCAAATCTCAAAAGTCGAATCACATGTAGAAACTTGATCAAACTCATTATTATCAAGAGCACAAAATAAAGCATTCATTGCTTTTGTATTTAAAGAAAACATTCATTTTTCATGATCATTTCAATCATTCATTTGATTGGATGACTTTTGAAAATTATTTTCAACAATACACCATAAATCAAAATCTAGCAAAATCAAGAAAATACACATTCAAATTTTTTAACAGGTGTAGTCTGTCTCATTGAACATAGGAGGACTTATGATGCATTGACCCTCGTTATTGCCATAATAAGTCATTTATTCACTTGGGTGTTAATCCAATGAGTACAACGTGGTTCTGATATCAACTGTTAGGATCAATTGGCACTAAGGAAGGGGCGGGGGGGTGGGTGGGGTGTGAACTAATGCAAGTGCTGAAATATCGGTTTAAAGAAAATTTCGTTTGAAGTAAAACTAAAAATTCGTTTAATTTGAATATGTAAGCAATTAAACTATAAATAATGCTAAGTTACTCTCTTGCTTAAAGAAAACTTGAGTAGAAATAGATAAACTAAAAATGTAAAGTTAGAAGGCTCACAGTTTATAGTGGTTTGGCCAAAACTTGGCCTACGTCCACTTTTCGAAGTCCTCCTTGAGGCTCGCCAGTGTCTATTAATGACCTTCTTCAGGAAGGTCAAACCCTTACACTTCTCACTCTCTTCTTTTTCACAGGATTAAGAGAGGAACCTTTACAAGTTTTTCTCACTTCCCTTAGACTCCATTTATAATTTGAAGCACTCAAGGCAGCTCTTAAATTTTACAACTCTTTAACAAAATTTTATCCTACTTTTTTGTTCACCACCATTGCTTCTCCAAGCAAGAAAACATATGATATTTATAGACCCCAATTGGCTTCAAAAATGGAGTTAAAATTTAAACCTTTCTGCAAATCCTATGTATGGGCGATACTACCACCATCACCAGTGGTACTACCGCCATCGCTGGTGGTACTATCACCGAAAGCACCCTAAAAATAGGGCGAGGGTACTACCATCGGGAATCCCACAAAGGCTACTTTTGCATACCCGACTTGTACCTCCTATTAACCCCTTTCCAGGTTAATGAAATTAGCTCAACCTGAGCTCAAATCCAACCCAAAGTGGATCCGGTTGCCTCACATTAAGTTAATTTAGATTCCTTCCAAATCTAACTCAATTTGGACTCTAAACTAAATTGATGCTAACTACGATATACTAAGGCATACAAATATAATCAATTTTACTAACATGTCAAGTGACCTTCCTAACTCCCGGTGATCTTCCCGGTAACCTCCGGCGAACTCCCGCTGAGTCTCAGTCATCTTCTAGCAAACCCCCGGTGCATTTCGATAAGCTCTTGATCACCTTCAGCGAGCTCCCGACAAGCCCCCGATACCTTTAGCGAGCTTCCAGCAATCTCCCGGCTAGTTCCTACTACATCGTCCGAACCTCGGTCCGATGCCCGAACTTGACTCCGGCCCAACATATGATTTTATTATCTTGTCATAGTTAATTTTGCATCATTCATCTCTAACATATATGTTAGATCAACAAACCTATCAATTAATTTCATCATCAAAATCTGAGATTCAACACCAAGTAGGTTTGCATCACTTCCGCTTTTGATTGATATTCTATTGGGAAATGAAGCATACAATCTACTCTTAGTAGCCTCGATCACCATTGGTGAGGATTTAACTACTTTTGTCTTCCATTAAGTTTCTTTGGAGGGTCTTTGAACCTATACAGAGCCCTTCTGGTGGATAAATAAGAGAACTGGAGTACTCAGTTTCGTCCATTCTCCTAATAGTTGAGAAGGTAAAGGTTACTTGACTTCGCCCGCCTCCTCGAGATTGTACTTCATACATCGAGCTGGTTAATAGCCTTCGCATACTCTTTGCTCATACTTCCGAGGCACTCGAAGTATTTGTACTCCTTGCATTGAGTTAGCTACGGTGATTTACCTTCTCACTACCATCGAACTTTCGGAATGCGTGAAGTTTTACCCGAAAAGAGTAATATTTCACCCTAACTTAGAGTAAGTCTCTGATAGTTTTGGTTGCCTCTGGGCTTGTACCATATTCTCCATCATCTTTGTTGCCTACTCCTATGAGTAGGAAAGGTACAGCAACAAGTACTACATATTTCGTTCCTTGGTCGAGCATTCTTGCATCAACTCGAAGTCCCTCACTTTCGGCTATCTTGATGAGAAGTCCGTTGACACCAATGTTACGAAGTTCCCTAGCTTTGCCCCTTAACCTTATTTTGGTAGTTGGAGTTTGCCTCTGCATTCTCCACCTCCTCGGCCCCTTTCATGATCAATACTCTCCCTCCATAAGAGCAAGTGATTGATGACTCCACTGAACTCCCGTCTATACGGTACCATGGCGTTACCAAGCCCATGGCACTACTATATGTTGCCTCGCATCTGCGTCTCTTTCTTTATAATCGGTAGATTCACCTCTATGGCACTGTGACACTCCTCCAAGTCCTCCATTCTGACCAATGCTTGGCTTTTTAGGTAGTTGAGCCCCTCTGGACTCGTCATCGCTTCCTTGCCCCTTTTAACCACCTACTTCAACAGCTCTATGTTCTCCAAGAAGTTCTCCTTAGTCGATGGAAAGACAAACTATAATTCTCAAGCATGGCCTCCACCATCCTATTATAGGACTCGCATCGATTTTGTTCTCCTTAGTTTCCTTAGTAGCAACAACCTTGTCCTCTGACTTGTCGGGCTCTCTTAAGCAAATATAAGCACTAGAGCGGTCCAGCTCTCCAACTACTCCGTTCATATCTTTGTATTATCAAGTTGCCCCCCCCCCCCCCCCCCCCATGGGACTCACTGACACTTACACTCTGAATTCCCTCTCGGTGGTACACAGTCATCATATACTGATGACCAAGGCTTTCATCTGATATAAAATTTGATGCATACATAGAAGATCTACCTCTATGGTACCATGACATTCACTCCTGAAATCCATAGCCCTTCTTACTATCGTGTTGTTCACTAAAGTGGAGCTCCCAACAGCTCCTGATCATACCTCTGCATGATCAAGTCTCTCACGGGACTTCTCCCATATGTGTTATATTACCTCAAACTATTCCACCAAGATTCGTTGCACCATGTTGCTTCCTAATAATATCTCTATTATATTCAGATTCTTGTGGGATGAACTCGGACTATGATCTCTCAGTGTGTGGCCTCTACCAACACATCGTAGGACCTCTACCACCTCCGATTGTGTTCTCTCCTTTGGCAATTGACCTTCATCGACCCAATCTCGGGTCACCCCTAGATGAAGCATCATTCTAGGATAGTCTATCGCCTAGTAGCTCTTGAAATCCACAGGCTTTGCTGAAATTGGTGCGTCATTATCTAGATCTTAGGCTTCTATCCCCCACCAACACAATCTTTATTATGAACCACTTTCTTCATGACAACTCGAATGGCAACATTGTGGTATATTCTTCAAGAGCCTTGCCTCTGTGTCCTCGTGCCCCATGCTAAGGCCTTATGATCCGAACTTCGCGTTTGTAAGTTGAGTCATCTTAGTTCCTTTGACAAATGCTTCTCTGAGATAAGGTGTATGTGTCTCAAAGTTTCCTTCATCTTTAGCACCATGTAGGATGAGTCTGCTATGCCAAAATGAAGAACCTATGGATGACATGACCCACTCTTGCCTATGCAAGAGTTCATGTCCTTGACCTCTGTCCAAGGAAAACTTTGTGCTTCTGCTCCATGTTTCATCTTCTATGTCGACTCTCTTCATGCATCTTGGATACTTCACTTGCCCAAGTTACTCCACCCCTTGATTTGTATTGAGTTGATGGTGGCCCTCGCACCCACTATTACACGGGTAGCCTTCGTTGAGTCTGATTTTCATATCGGTTCTAAGTGTGCCTTCGTTTAATGTTGTCATGAGTCACTCTCTCACTTGATCTCGAAATGCATCCACCAATGCATTACCTCATACGAGAAGATGCAATGATTCCTCGCCACTCACTCGGTTGTTAGAACTCTTACAAATTCTAAGCTTGGGATTGATCTCTATAGGGGATCAGCCTCTTGGAACTCTATAGGGGTTCCCTCCTCCAAGGTTTTCTATACAATGGCGGAAAGAAATTTGATCTATTGATGATTAAACGAGGGGCGAATACAAGTTATTTATAGGGCTTTTAAACCCTAATTCCTAATAGGACTCATACTTCATGAAGACTCCTCCCTAATGGAAGACTCCAACTCATAGTGAATCTCCTACTCCAACTAAGATTCGTCTTCCCCTCAACTCGTAACCCCTAGATAACTCCTAACCTTGATGAGGCCAGCGGCTATAAGGGTCTCTAACTCCTAACTTTATTCTTATTCCACCCTAGAAAGAGTCCAAGCTAAGTGGAACTCTCCCCCTCTTACCTTAATCGGCCTCTCTTAAGAGGAGGAGGCGGCTAGGAGACTCCTATCCCATAAGGACTCCTCTCTAAACTTAGCCAACCACTTCTTTACTAGGAATTAGGGTTTATTACATTCATGACTCAATTGACTCTAACCTGTATCCAACTCTAACTCATAATCAGACTCAAGTTCAACTAAATCCTAACCCTACTAGGATGTGGGCTGATTTATTACAATAGACTAAAATCTTCTCCTAGCCGACCTAATGTCAGGTCTAGATTATCCAACAAGGCCCAATCTAAGGACTCGACTTAATCAACTAGGACTCGACTCACCTAGGGTCCTAAAAGACCCGCCCTCTTCAAATCAGCCTTGTCCTCAAGCCTGAGGCTCCATGAACTTTGGGTCCTAGTCTACAATTCTTCTTGAAGCTTCCTCGTAGTATCTACAATAGGTGCACCATGGTCCTGCGATCCAACAGTATCTTTTATCTCTCTAGTAGTGGTAGTAGTGTCTGGACGGGGGTGCACCGCGATCCTGCTATCCCATGTAATCATCAGCTGAACTTGGATCTCCTCATTGACTTGGGTGTTAGGTGGATAGATCTGGGCTGAGTCATCCTCTCTAAACTTCCATTTGTGATGAGATTCCTAGAGGATCAGTTGTAATTTTGAATTAATGCGTAAATCTAATCCATAAGTTATGGCTCCAATGTGATCTCCAATTTTATAGGGTCCAAAGAAACTAGGAGACCACTTCCATGAGGCTTCAGTGTTCATAGACTCCTGCTGGTAGGGCTGAAGATGAAGGAAGACTCGATCTTCAATAGCAAACTTCCTTCTACTCCAACATTTGTCGGGTGGCTGTTTCTTTCTAGCATGGGCTGGCGTGTGGTTGTTCTTGAATGGTAGCCAGGCTTTCCTCTAAGATGGTGGCTACCCTCTAGTAGAGTCCATGGTAATGTGAGCCTGATCTATGTTTGAAGGAGTAGAAGCCGTAATTTTTCATGACTTATTTTCATCTCCCCCTTGTGTCGTTGTCCTATATCATGCCAAGCCATAAACTCAACAATAGTCAGTATTTCCTTGTCGTAGATTTATAGCTTCAGGTGATATGGAGAGAGGGATTTGCTAATGTAAGCTAAGGGTCGGCCATCTTGTATGAGGACAACACAAATTCTGGCTCCCGATGCGTCAATCACAAACACTTTGTCGGAGTCGGGTAAGACTAGCACCGGAGAAGAGTATGGGCTGCAACTTGGCCGAATGATCCTTGTTTCAAGCATCTCCTTTATAATCTTCTCTATTTCATCTTTCTGGAGGTGAGGATATTGATATGGCCGAGTGTTTGCTGGTGGTTTGCCCGGAAGAATCGAAATTCGATGATCATGCTGTCGGGTAGGAGGTAGGCTGCGTGGTTTGGCGAAGACATCTAAAAATTCAGCAAGCAATTGGAGAATGTTTGGGTCTTCAATTTTTATTTTTTCCCCGATAGATTGCTGTTGAAGTTGTATCAGGAAGCCATTGTTCACTTTGTGCAAAACTTTCTCCATTCGCTGCGTTGAAACCATCGTCATGTTGCTCCTGTGTTTCCTGCGTAGGATCACTTGTTTTCCATGGCTGAAAATTTTCATGATAAATTTAAATAAATTTCAGGGAACATCACCTAATGTAGTTAGCCATTTGGTGTCAAGCATGGCCTCATAATAAGAGGAAGGAGGAAGAAATCTGCAATTATCTCCTGGTCCTGCAGCAGTAGTTTCACCAGCGGGCACCTACGATCACACTTTAAAATTCATCCGTTGGTGACCTTAATATCAAACCTGTTGCATTCCTCAATATGTAAGGCTATCCGAACAGCAACCTTGTTGTTCATGAAGTTATTAGTGCTTCCCGTGTCAATGAGAACGATGATTGGTTACTGTTTAAGAAGTCCTCCCACTTTTATCATATGTGGGTTCACATAGCTGGCAAGAGCGTGCATCATAAAATTGGTTACTATTGTTCTTCCTTTGTGATCTCCTCATATTTAAGGTCCTCTTCTTTAGATTCTTCAATAGGTTCTATCATGGAAAGCTTCCCTTTTGTGCAGTGATGGTTGCGGCTCCAAAATTTGTTGCAATGCCAACAAAGGTCCTTCTTCGATCTATTGCGAAGTTTTTCTCTCGTCAATTTCTTTGGCAGCGAAGGACGACTAGGAGCAGGGGGTACTGGAGGTTTATATGTTGTTGGTCTAGGAATGGTTCTCATCCTCTGAATGTCTTGGTTGAGCCATTCCTCTTATATTCGGTCGAAAGAGATTACGGTCGTAACGGTGCGGGGCTGCCATGCTTTAACCTCTCCTTTAATTTCTAGCTTGAGTCCTTCGATAAATGTCCCTAATAATTATTTGTCAGACCATTCATGAGCGAGGTAAGATAATTTCTCAAACCTGGTCTGGTATTCTTGGATCATGGAGGTTTGTTGGATCTTTGTGAGTTGTCCGTCAATATTTTCGTTCTCCGTCGGTCCAAAGTGGTTCAGCAATGCGTTCTTGAATTGTATCCACGTTGGGGCTCTATGGGTATATTCAAGCCAATTGAACCACCAAATTGCATCACCTTCGAGGTGGTTGATAGCAGTGTCTACCATTGAATCCTCCAATATTCGATAATTGTGGAAGTAGCATTCGGAACGCGAAATCCATCTCGCCAGGTCTCTTTCTTCCCATTGAGGGAAGTCCACCCTCATGCATAGTTGTATCATGTCCAAGGGTTGTCCCTCCTTCTCTAAAAGCCTCTCTAAACTCTCTCCTTGCTAAAATTTTGTTGGTTTCAGAGATCGGCACAATCTGAATTCGATGAATAAAGCACGCAATTTATCCTCCAAGCGTGATTCAAATCGTGATTCAAGCTGTGATTCAAATGCCTCCAACTTGGCATCGATTGAACCTTGAGATGCCACTGCGTATGCCTCCAAATCTGATATGCCATGATCCTTCTCCTATTGTTGGGTCAGTGGTATGAAACGGTTGGGTGGATTGATGGCCAAAAGGGATGGTAGATCATAGGTAGATGGCCGTGGTTTGGGGCTGACAGGTTGATATCTTTTTATTGTTGTTGGGGCTATGATTTAGGGCTATTGTAGAGGTCGTATAGGGGGTATGATGGCTGAGGTTTAAGGTTAGAGGAATGGTTTAGGATTGTTGTTGATGATAGTAATGGATTTGGTAGAGATCGGGTGTGGATGTAGCAAGTAGTACCGAAGGTAGTGCAGCAAAATTTTTCATCAAAGAGGGTGTTGTTGATGTTGATGTTTGGGGCTGTTGTAGAGGCTGTAAGGGGGGTTTAGTGATAGAGGTTTAGAGTTAGAGGGGTGGCTTAGGGTTACTATTGATGGTAGCAACTGGTTTGGTAGGGATTGGTGGCCACGGAAGATAAGAACGGTGGTGAAGGGTTGTGGCTGTGATAGGTCACTGTTTTGGGCTACGATTTTGGGAGTTGTTAGGGTTCTGGAAATAGGTTGTGATGGCAGCGTCTTAAGACTAGAGGGGTGCCCTAAAGACAACATGATTGGTGACACCAAGATTGGTAGGGTTTTTAGGGTTTGGGAGAAGAAGAACAACAAAGGTACAATAGCAAAAAAATTCGTCGAAAAATTTCAACAGTATAGATGTAATTTTTTCCAACTGTTCGATAAGGATTCATGTAAAACTCAATGAGAATCTAATGGTTAGGAAAAGATAATGTTTACAAAAATTTCATGGAAGAATATGGCAGTAAAAGATTCAGCAAGATCAAAGATTACGGAAAGGTGTTGCGACAGATTTTTACGTCTAAAAGGTAGCAGTTTGGACATAAAAGATCAATGGTTTATATCAATAATTTTTTTATGAAACCAAAAGGAAATCCACTGTTAAAGAGTGACAAGGCCATCATAAAAAACCTGTGGAAGTTTGGACAAAAAAATCACAACAGCAAGATCAAAATAGGTAGTGGTATGCGGCTGAATTCTGTAGTGCAACTTTCATCGTAAAGATGGAGATTTTGCGATAAAGAGTTTATGCAGCGAGATAGGAACAATTTTTTTAGGTTTTTGGATGAAGGATAACTAATTATAGTAGCAGTAAGGTAGGAAACCAGAACCTGATTCAATTCGTGGGGAGATCAAAAAGGTGATATGCGGTAGTGGAGGTGACGACGGAATTCGACGATGATCTAAGCAATTATGGGAATTGCTTGGGTGGCTTTGGAAGGATGATGGGTGGTTGTGGAAGGGCAGCAAGGTGCCAAGAATACTGCTCTAATACTAAGTGTTAGAACCCTTGTGAATTCTAAGCTTGAGGTTAATCTCTGTAGGGGATCGACCTCCTGGAACTCTATAGGGGTTCCCTCCTCTAAGGTTTTCTGCCAATCTTGGATGTCTGCTCCTCCGAGTGACACCTTTTCCTACATCTCAATGTTTGTTTCCCCCAAATGATCGCGTGTGCTGGCTGCCCTCTATGTGGCCCAACTAGGTCCCCCATATTTGCATGCTAAGTGTTTCTATGTGTGCTTGTCCCACTCTGATACTAAATGTCACGAACTTAGCTGGTTTTGCCTAAGTCGTGTGGCACCCTTGCGTGTTCGTTCGTAAAGGTCAACATCTCCGAAACCCATATAATCCCTTATGACCTACAAAAGAGAAAATGAGTTAGAGAAAGAATTTTGAATGGGACCCATAAGCAACCATTTCAACAAACACTATATAGACAATGCATATAACCATGGAATTCACAAGCTCTGAACGGTCACACACAAAGGATCATGGTTCATTATAGATTAAAATCCTCACAAGTGTCTACATGACACAACTCTCATTTACAAGTAGAAAATGACCATGAAAGCTAATCAAACTAGGGTTGTCAAGCCTACTACTAGTCTGTTACTTGCTGTACAAAGC
The DNA here is from genome assembly GCA_029747655.1 of Ensete ventricosum. Lineage (NCBI taxonomy): Eukaryota > Viridiplantae > Streptophyta > Magnoliopsida > Zingiberales > Musaceae > Ensete > Ensete ventricosum. Next base: position 36,158,290 of record JAQQAF010000004.1, on the reverse strand, counting down.
ATGAACAAAGACCGAAAGACATGGACATACATGAGTATTCCATCGAGCACACTATTTATATTTTTGTTCATGACACAGTGGCGATGGTACTACCTAGACCGGTGGTAGTACCACTAGAGCCCAAATTCCCGAGCTTTGTTCAGCGGTAGTATCGCCCAGTGCCGGTAGTGGTACCGCTAGTACCCCCAAAAATTTGGGCTCTAATTTTGAAGCCATTGGGGATCTATAAATACCTCATTCATTCTTGCTTGATAGAGCATGAATAAGTGTGAAAAAAGGGTGAAAAATAGAAAGAATCCTTAAAGTTAAAGTGTTATTTTAAACTCTTGTAAGTGTTTGAGTCTCTTCCTCCATGAGTTTAGCGGTTATTCTAAGGAGGTGTGAGGTCTTGTGTGAAAGAGTTTGTAAAGTTTCTCTCCTGAGCCTGGTAAAAGGAGAAGGGTTGTAACATAAGTAATTGATCTTCGCCCATTAGAAAGAAGATCGGTAATGAAAGTCAGAGACCTCAAGAGAAGAGGAATCGGGAGTGGACATAGGTCGGGATGACCTAACCACTATAAATCAATTTACATTTTATTTGTTGTGTTTCCTTGTTGTTGCTTACTGATTTACTTTACTCACTACATCTACTTACACTTTCAAGTTAAATGCATTTTTGATTTATATTCTTGTTTAAACTTTTTCAAATCAGATCTTTTTGTGATAACACTAATTCCTCCCCTCCACCCCACCCAACCCTCCCCCACCCCCCCCCCCCCCCCCCCCCCCCCCCCCAACAAGAACTGCCCCTACTCACTCCTAAAACTCTTCTCTCATCCTTCTAAACCTTTCTCACAACTCATTCCATCCTTCTCATCCTCTTCCTCCACATAATCTCTAACCCACCCTCTAAACCTCCCCTCTCTTTTTCATCTTCTCTTTCTCTAAAGCCCAAGGACACTCATCCCTCCTCCCTCTATAAGGCTAAGGATCAAGATTAGAGCTCAATCAATTATCTTGGTGATCAAGAAAGAGGCTTAAGGATTGACTACAAGGGTAATCCCTAAATCCTCCTTTCATTCTCAATCTTTAGTTTGTTATTGTGCTTATTTCTTAAAATACATATTGTAGTATTCATGGCACCTAGAAGATCCTCAAAAGACAAAGGGAAGAGGAGAATAGATGAAACCTATGATACCACTCATTTTACTCATATGAACATATCCTTAGATTTTTCAATATTCGAATCTAGGAATGTCCACAAAAGAAAACATATAGATCTAGAAGATTCGGGTAATTCATAAACAATGCAATGGTTCATTAACTTGGATGTCCTTCCAATTCTTTAAATCAGTAAAAATATCTATCTTAGATTATTCTATAAGAATTTACTCATAATTGATCATGATAGGGTATCCATTTATCTTCTAGGGCATCATATACCTATTACAAATGATACAATTTGTAACCTTATAAGAATTTCTAAAAAAAGATGAGGTTGTTATTTTAGAGGATAATGGGACATCGAGCCAATTAGAGTTTCATATTTTTAAGTGATTGGTACTATTGTTGGAAATCCTAACTTATATATTATTCTGAAGAGTTGTGAGCATCTGCTACCATTTAACATAAAATTACTTCATCACATCATAATTAGGATTATGTTTCCTAAACAACCCCATCTTGATGAAGTCAATACTATGGAAAAAAGGACCATGTATTGGATTATGACAAGACATGATAATTGCCTTAGATATCTTATATGTCAAAACATGATTGATATATCTAAAAAGGTTATGATACTTCCATATGGTGACTTGATTACTAGACTGCTACATGCACATGACATAGCCATCCCAACAAATAACTATGAAACCAGATAGGTTCAATATCATCAATAGAAACATACTAAGAAGATTGATGTGTATTGTAATGAATGGAATTTGGACTAGATTATCTAGGAGAATTGATCCTCTCTCACCTAAGCCTGAACCAAAAACACCTATATATAGGGCAGTCCTTCTCCTCCTACTAGTCCCTTCGAGGCAAGACCTTCGATGGATCCAGCGCCCTCTTCATCTTCTAATTATATTAAGCTTCGTTAGGACAGACCAAATTTTGACTTAAATGTAGCAAATTCATCAACATCTTGACACTTTCGATGCATATTTTTATATATATTTAGGCATTTTGGATTACCATCACCTGAATAGCTTATATATTTCTCCTTTTTGTTGATGACAAAGTGGAGAATAATTGTAACTTTTTGATGATGTGGTAACTATGTATGTTAAACAAGAGAAGTAGAATGTACTATTTGATGGCTTGAAAGCATTATGATGATGTTTTAACTTATGATGTTTATGATGATGTCTGACAATTTAATTGAAATTATGCACATGATGTATGTAATAATTATTTTAATATTTTTAACTATAATTATGATGTGGGTAATGATTATTTTGATATTTTAACTAAACTTATGCATATGATTTTTGTAATAATTACTATTGAAAGTCACTAAGATTTATGATTAAAATTGTTTCAACTTGAATTCAAAGACGGGCACGAAAAAATTATTATATTTTTAATTCAAGTTTATTGTATAAAATCGCATATAGACATAGGGAGCCTAGTTAAAACTCAATCATCAATTGGTTATCATCATAAAAAGGAGAAGATTGTTGAGTCCCAGATTTTGATGATGAAATCAATTGATGAGTTTATGGACTAATATGCTTTTGAGATAAGTGACGTAGGAAAAACTTCGATCATAGACTCAAACCATCGAAAGGTAAATTATCGATGTAAGAGAATCAGACGTTGTGCTAAATAAGTATCATATCAAAAATTGAATATCAAGCTGGAGAATTGGTCGACATGCCAAATATTAGACTTCGTGTCATGAGTTCGCGCATCATGTTGCAAGGAGTTGGTATTGTACCAAAAGATCGGATGCTATGGGAATGTTAACATGTTAATAGATCGGGTGATATACCGAAAGAATGGAAAATGCATCGGAGGTTTAGACGAAGTGTCGGATGATCGAATGACATGATGGAATGCCGGACAACGTGCTGAAAGCTCCATGATTGTGCTAGAAATGTGGTTGGATGGTTTATGTTTTTTATCGAGGTCTTTTGGGGTTAAATTGTGTTGGTATTTGATCAAAACTTTACCAACTTGTAGAGAAACATATTGGGCTTGAACCAGGACCGAGTTGGGCTCATTAGAAGGCTAAACCAATGGCCTTAAGCAGGCTTGGGTGGTGGTATTGCCAAGCCCAGGCAGTGTACCACCCAAACAACCGACAGCCATTATTTTATACTTGTTCCGGTAATGGTACCCGCCTGTGGCAATGGTAGTACTACATATAATTCAAATTTTGCAACAATACTACTTAAAAGTCTAAAATTATGACATCATGAGTTACTACTACAAGATCATTTAAATCCTAAAAATTTTAGTGATTTAAATTTTTTAGCTCTATTTTGAAGCAATTTGGGGTTATAAATACCCCTCCAAGGCTTGGATTAGAGCAAGAAATAAGTGGTGAAGTTTGCAAGGCTTGTAGCTCTCTTCGAGCATTCATTGAGTCTCTTCCTCCTCCTTGAGTTAGAAGTGATTCTTAGTTGTATGAGGTATGAGGTCTCTTGTCAAAAAGTATGGAGGTTTTCTCCTAAGCTTGCTGAAAGGAGAAGAGTTGTAATGAGTAGTTGATCTTCATTCGTTGGAAAGAAGATCGGTAGTAAAAGCTGATGGCCTCGAGGGAAAAGGAATCGAAAGTGGACGTAGGTCAGACGATCGAACCACTATAAATCGATTTATATTCTTTCTTTAGCCTTGATTTGTTATTGCATCCTGATTTACTTACATGTAATACTTACTCACCCTTTTTGCTAATCGCATTTCTGATATGAATTTATAATAGCACACCCCCCCCCCTCTCTCCCCCACCCACCCACCCAAACACCCCCACAACCCAAAACCCACCATCTCCCCGCCCCACCCTCCGCCCCGTCCTCCCACCCCCTCCTCCTACTTTAGTGTCATTATGATCATAACAATTGGTATCAAAGCTTGGTTCTTTCAATTGAATTAACACCCAAGAGAGATATAATGGTTTTTTCAGCCAACGAGAGGGTCACTCTATCACTCGTCCTCCTATGTTCAATAAGACAAACTATATATATTGGAAAACATGAATGTAGATTTTATAGCTTTCTATGGTTTTTGATCTATGGAAGTTGGTTTTCAAAGATCTTCTAAACTGATGAATGAATGAAATGATTTTGAAAAAAAAAAATATTTTCCTTAAACGCTAAAGCTATGAATGTTTTATTTTATACTTTAGACAAAAATAAGATTAATTATAAAGCTACTTGTGACACTGCACATGATATTTGGGATATACTTGAAGTTACTTATGAAGGCACAAGTAGAGTTAAAGAATCTAAAATTAATCTTTTGGTACATAATTATAAATTATTTAAAATAAAACCAAGTGAAACTATTGGTGACATGTATACATATTTTACTGATATTGTCAATGGTTTAAAAGCTCTTGATAAAAATTATACTAATCTTGAATTGGTAAATAAGATTTTAAGATCTCTAGCAAAAAATTAGGATCCAAAAGTAACCACTATCTAAGAAGCAAAGGATTTGAACAACTTTCCTCTTGAAAAACTCAGAGTGTTTAATAACCTATGAAATGACCTGCAAAGCACATAATGAACAAGAGAAAAACCTTCCAAAAATTAGGAAGGATATTACACTTAAAACTAAAGAAGACTACTTGAGCGAAAGCTCAAGTGATGATGATGACATAGCACTCCTCACAAGAAAATTTAAAAGTTCTTGAAAATGAACAAAACTAATTCTATAAGACGAGAATGTAAGAATAAAAGTGAACCTAAAAATAATACAATCATATGTTATAAATGCAAAAAGCCAGAGCACTTAAAAAATGAGTGTCTACAACTAAAGAAGAAAGCATTCAAGGCAACATGGGATGAATCAAGTGCAACAGATGATGAAACACAAATCAATGAAGATGGAGTGACAAACTACACTTTGATGCCCTTAAACGATGAGGTATTTGACTCTCCCGAAATATCTTTACCTTATGATGAATTACCTGATGCATTTTATTATTTGTATGTTAAATTTTAAAAAGTTAGTAAGAAATATAAATTGTTAAAAAAGGATTATGTATCTCTCTCTAATAAATTTGATGAATTAAAAAATAAGTATGACAACTATATGTCAACATCTTGCACTAAATGTGAAGAGTTATAATCACTTAAAAAAGAAAATATATTCCTATAACAAACCATAGAAAAATTTTAAAATAGAAACAAGTCACTGAACATGATTCTTGTTAATCAAGGTTATATATTAAGAAAAGAAGGAATTGGCTTCATAAGTGGTAACACATATCAAAAGCTATCAAAATTTATAAAAGGACCCACACTACATATTCCTCCTAAAGTTAAATACATTTTTTGTGGAAGACTTGGTCACTATGCTTATACATGCTCTCTTAAAAAATATAGTTCTCATCAATTAATTTTGATTCCTAAAGAAACAATAAATAATTTGATGCTAAAGGTCAAGAAGGGAAGATCTAAATATGAAAGATCTAAAATTAAATGGGTACCAAAAGTAAACCCCTCTTTCTTATAGGTATGTCTCCAAACAAGAGCTAGGAGCAAAAGATGGTACCTTGATAATAGATGCTTAAGGCATATGACCGGAGATTCAACATACTTCTCAAAGCTCACTAGCCAAGACAGAAGATATGTCACCTTCGGAGACAACAATAAAGAAATGTCATTAGTATTGAAAATATTGGTAAGAATTTGAATCTTTTGATTGAAGATGTTCTTTTGGTGGATGGCTTGAAACATAACTTAATAAGCATTAGTCAACTTTGTAATAAGGGATATAATGTTAAATTTGAATCTAATGCTTGCATCATAGAAATAATAAAAAGAATAAATCTATGATTATTTTAAGAAGCGATAATGTTTATACCAATGATCTTGATTATTTTCATGATGAAACTTATTTTTCAGTTCTAAATAGTGATGTGTGGCTTTAGTATAGGAGATTATGGCATGGAAGTATGAAGCTAATCTCATGAATTGGAACTAAAAACTTATAAGAGGAATACTTAAAATTAAATTTATCAAAGATAAAATTTGTGATGTATGCAAACTAGGAAAACACATAAAGAGTAGCTTCAAACCTAAAAACCAAATAAGTACATGTAAACCATTACAATTAATTCATATATATTTATATTGGACTTACTAATATCACATGTCTAAGAAGTTATAAATATACTTTTATGATTGTTGATGATTATAGTAGGTATACTTGGACATACTTCTTGACACATAAAAGTGATTATTTAAATATTTTATTAAATTTTGCAAACAAGTTCAAAATGAGAAAGGTTTTATGATTTCTTCTATTCGTAGTGATCATGGTGGTGAATTTAAAACGTATAATCTTTAAAAAAATTATGATTTAAATGGGTATGATCATAATTTCTCTACTCCAAGAAATCCATAACAAAAGGAAGTTATTGAGAGAAAGGATAAAAGTTTACAAGAGATGGTAAGAACCATGCTTAATGAATATAGCTTACTCAAATACTTTTGGGTCAAAGCTGTTAACATGACATGCTATGTTATGAACAGAGTTATCATAAAACCTCCACTTTCTAAAACTCCCTATGAATTATGAAACAATAAAAGATCTAATATTTCATATTTAAAAGTTTTTGGATGTAAATGTTTTATTTTAAATGAATAGGATGCCTTAGGTAAATTTGATGTATTTTTCTTGGATATTCCTCTATTTATAAAGCTTATCAATTTCTCAATAAGAGAACTTTAGTTATTTAGGAATCTATCCATGTTGTTTTTAATGAATCTCCCGAAGTTAAGAAAAATGATTTTAAATTTGATAAATTAAATTTGAATGAAAATTCTCCTCTCCAGAGCAAATTGGATACATCTACATTTAAAGAAACCTTATGGAAGGAATAAAAGTATATAGATGCATATCCTAAGGAGCTAATTATTAGAGATACATCAAAAATATTCAAACTCATTTTTTGTTAAAAAAAAAATATTTATGCAAATACGGTCGTTTTATCCCGAACTAGACATAAATGCATTGATGATGCTCTCAAAGATGACTCATGGGTCTCAACAATGCATGAAGAATTAAATCAATTTAAAAAAAATAAGGTTTGAATGTTTGTTCCTAAACCTAGTGATCATTTTGTGATTGGTACTAAATGGATCTTTAGAAATAAGCAAGATGAACACGGTATCATGGTTTGAAATAAAGCTAGATTAGTGGTCAAAGGTTTCAACCAAGAATAAGGTATAGATTGTGAAGAAACTTTCGCTTATGTAGTTAGACTTGAAGCCATAAAGATATTCCTTACCTATGTATGTTTTAAAAATTTTAAATTATTTCAAATGGATGTCAAAAGTAATTTTCTTAATAGTTTTATTTTTGAAAAAGTTTTTATTAAGCAACCACTCGGATTTTAAAAAAAAAAAAAATTCGAACCATGTTTATATTTTATCTAAGACTCTCCATGGATTGAAGTAAGCCCCTAAGGCTCGGTATGAGAGACTAAGTTCCTTTTTTATTCAAAATAAATTTTCAAAAGGTAAGGTTGATAGTATACTATTTATTAAATATTTTAAAAATAATTTTTTATTATTTAAATTTATGTTAATGATATTACTTTTTTATTCTACAAATGAATATTTCTGTGAATCATTTGCTAAAAATATGAGTTAAGAATTTCAAATGAGTTTAATGGTTGAATTGATATTTTTCTTAGAATTACAAATCAAGCAACTACATAATAAAATTTTTATTAGTCAAACTAAGTATACTTTGCATCTATTAAGATAGTTTCAAATGGACCGTGCTAAGACTATTAACACACTAATGAGCATCTCTACAAAATTAGATATAGATAATGAAGGAGAATGCTTTGATCAAAAGACTTATAAAGATATGAATATGTAGTTTATTTTCAAATGGACCGTGCTAAGACTATTAACACACTAATGAGCATCTCTACAAAATTAGATATAGATAATGAAGGAGAATGCTTTGATCAAAAGACTTATAAAGATATGAATATGTAGTTTATTATATCTTACTAGATCTAGACCTATATAATGTTTAGTGTTGGGCTTTGTGTAAGGTTTCAGTCCAATCCTAAAATAATCATATTATAAAATAATTAAAAGAATCTTTAGATACTTAAAAGAACTCCCAATCTAGGATTATGGTATCCAAGATTTGAAATTTTTGATTTGACTACTTATACTAATGCCGACTATGCAAGATGTAGAATAGATAGAAAAAATTACCTTTTTTGGAGCCTGTCAATTTCTATATCATGCACTTATTTCTTGATCTTCCAAGAAGTAAATCTATGTTGCTTTATCCACAGGCAAAATTGAATATGTTGCGATAGGTGCATGTTGTGCACAGGTAATATGGATAAAAATACTTTAGAAGATTATGAATTTTGTCTGAAAAACATCCCTATAAAGTTTGACGAACCAAGCACACAAAAGTGATTCCTTTAAATATTTTTTAAAATTTTATAAAATTATTAAAAATGAAAAAGGTTTTATGATTTCATCGATACGTAGTAATCATGATAGTGAATTTCAAAACAATAAATTTCAAAATTTTTGTAAGTAAAATGGGTATATCCACTACTTTTCTACTCTAAGAAATCCACGATAAAATGTAGTAGAAAGAAAAAATATTTTTAGGCCGAAGCCGTTAACACGGCATGTTATGTTTTAAATAGGGTTCTTATAAGACCATTACTCTCTAAAACTCCTTATGAATTATGGAATGACGAAAAACCCAATATTTTATAATTTAAAGTTTTTAATTGTAAATGTTTTATTTTGAATGAAAATGATGTCTTAGGAAAATTTGATGCAAAATAAGATTAAGGCATTTTTCTTAGCTATTCCTCTATTTCAAAAGTTTGTCATGTATTCAACAAAAGAACCTTAGTAATTGAACAATCTATTCATGTTGTTTTCAATGAGATTTTTAAATTTAAGAAAATTAATTTTGATGATAAATTTGATTTCGATTCTTTGAATTTAAATGATAATCCTCTTAAAAGCAACTTGAATCTACTTTTAAATCCTTACCTAAGGAATGGAAGTATGTAAATTCTCATCCTAAGGAGCTTATAATAGGAGTTACATCAAAAGGTGTTCAAACTCGATCTTCTTTTAAAAATTTTGTGCTAATGCCACATTTGTTTCTCAAATTGAACCAAAGTGCAATGATGAGGCCCTAATAGATGATTCTTGGGTTAATGCAATGCATGAAAAACTTAATCAATTTAAGAGAAATGAGGTATGAAAGCTTGTATCTAGACCAAGTGACCGTTTAGTAATTGATACTAAATGGGTCTTTAGAAACAAGCAAGATTAAAATGGTATCGTGGTTAGGAACGTGGCTAGATTAGTAGCCAAATGTTTCAACCAAGAAGAAGGAATCGATTATGAAGAAACATTTGCTCTCGTGGCTAGACTTGAAGTCTTAAGGATGCTCTTTGCCTTAGTATCTTTCAAATATTTTAAATTATTTCAAATGGATGTTAAAAGTATTTTTCTTAATGGCTTATTTCCGAAGAAGTCTATGTTGAACAACCCCCAGTTTTGAGAATAATCTATTTTCAAACCATGTTTTCAAACTTTCTAAAGCTCTTTATGGATTAAAACAAGCCTCTCGGGCTTGGTATAAAAGACTTGGTTCTTTTCTTACTTCAAATAATTTTTTGAAAGACAAGATGGATACCACATTATTTTTTAAGCATTTTAAAAATAATTTTCTTGTTATTCAAATTTATGTTAATGATATCATTTTTTGTTCAACAAATGAATCCTTATGTGAATCTTTTACCAAAAGTATGAGCCAAGAATTTGAAATGATTCTAATGGATAAGTTAACCTATTTCTTAGGAATATAAATAAAATAATTAAATAATGACATATTTATTAGTCAAACTAAATATACCTTAGACTTGTTAAAACGTTTTGGTATGGAAAATGCTAAGGCTATAAACACTCCCATGAATGAGTGTTTGACCAAAAATCTTATAGAGGTATGATAGGTAGTTTGTTATATTTAATTACTATTAGACCGGATATCATGTTTAGTGTTAGATTATGTGCAAGATTTAAATCTAACCCTAAGATTTCTCACCTTAAAGCAGTTAAAAGAGTATTTAGATATTTAAAAAGAACTTCTAACTTAGGATTATGGTATCCAAAATATAAAAATTTTGATTTACTTGCTTATGCGGATTCCGATATGATGTAGAATAGATAGAAAAAGTACTACTGGGACATGTCAATTTTTAGGGCATGCATTTATTTTTTGGTCTTCCAAGAAATAAAATTTAGTTGTTTTATCTACTACTGAAGCCGAATATATTACAGTTAGTGCATGTTGTGCCCAAGTCATTTGGATGAAAAACACATTAGAAGATTATGGAATTCAATTAAAAAATATTCCTATAAAATGTAAGAACACAAGTGTCATATGTTTAACTAAAAATCTCATTCAACATTTAATAACTAAACATATTAATATTAGGCATCACTTTATAAGTGATCATGTGAATAATCAAGATATTTCTTTGGAATTTATTGATACTAAGTATCAATTAGTGGATATTTTTATAAAACCACTAAATGAAGACCAATTTGATTATATTACAAGAGAGCTGGGAATGCTAAACCATTCCAATGCATGATTTACTATTTTTTGGATTTCTTAATTTGTTACTTTTACTTAAAATTTACATAAGATGAATGCATGAGTAGCTCTTAGCTCTTCTTGGATTTCTCGGATTTTTGAGCTCACCTTCCAAAAAAAAATTACCTTGATATTAACAAGAATAAGATTCAAAGTTTTTTTGTGACAATATTTTTATCCCATCTCAAATATCATTTTAATTTATGATGAATATCTACAAAAGAAAAATATATGATATAAATGTCTATGATGCTTTATATGAGCTTTTGATATTAAACTTTTGATGAATGTACCATTTTTTTTATTTTTGAATCTTTGACATCCCCTCTTCTTCCCTGGTTCTACTTTCTTATCTACAAAAGGGAGAAAAAATTTCATGAGAAAATTAGGTTTTTATCCTATTTTACTAAGGGAGAGCAATGTAAAATTTATTTTGTAAATATATGAAAACTGACATATGATGACCTTATGTATCATAAAATTATTTGCTTATTATTTCACCTCTTTTTGATGATGACAAAGGGGGAGAAATAACGAATTGATGACACAAAAATGATACATATATAGGGAAAATCACATATAACAAAGAAGGAGAAATAGCACATACAAAATAAAAAGGAATAAATAGCATTATCTTAAAGAAAAAATTTGCTTGAAGTAAATTGATGACACAAAAATGATACATACATATCAAAAGGAAGAAATAGCATTCTCTTAAAAGAAATTTTTTCTTGAAAATTTTAGAGTGTGCATAAAATTCTTAGAATGTTCTTGAAAATTTAATGGTTCATGATTTGTTAAAATTAATGTTATATCATGATGATTTTTTAAAGAATAAAATTTTACATAAAATTCTTAGAATATTCTTGAAAATTTCATGATTCATGATTGGTTGAAATAAATATCATGATATATCATTTCAAGATTTGAATGATTTTAAAATTCATGATATATCATTTCAAGATTTGAATGGATGATATGACACTTGAATTCAAGGGTACGTAGTTCTCTTGAATTTAAGTTGTTCTTATTTGAATTATAACATGGATTTAGGGGGAGTAAGGTTTAACTCCCATCATCAATTGATTGTCATCATTAAAAAGAGTGAGATTGTTAAATCTCAGATTTTGATGATAAAATCAATTGATGGGTTATTGATCTAACATGTGTGTTAGAGATAATTAATGAAGGATTAACTACGATGGAGAGAAAATTACAATCAGAGGTTTGGCCAAAGTCAAGTATAGGTATTAGGTCAGAGTTAGGATGATATTGTTGGGAACTCGCCTAGAGTACGTCGGGAGCTCGCCGAGGGTATCGAAAGCTTGCCGAGGGTTCACCGGAAGCTTGCCAAAGGAGATCGGGAGATTGCTAAGATAACGCAAGAGAGTTCACCAGAAGAAGACCGAGACTCGCCATAAGATTATCGGGGGTAGTCGAAAAGCTTAACGGGAGTTGGGAATGTCTTGAATTAGATTTGTTGGTCATGGTGATTGTAATTAATTAAGTCGTAGTTAGCATCGGTTAAGGTTGAGACATACTTGAGTTAGATTTGGAAGGGATCTAAATTAACTTAAGTGAGGCAAACCGGGTCTACTTTAGGAGTGGATCGAGCTCAATTGGTTGACCAGGGAAGTGGTCAACTGAAGGTACAAGATGAGATTGGAAAATTAGATGGAATCATTTTTCGAGATTCTCGACGGTTGTACCGTCACTGCCCTGTTTTCTGAGCTGCTTTCGGCAGTAGCGCCGCTAGCCGCTGCGGTGGTATTGCCCGTACCTAACTTTTTTGGGTGCGTTTGAAATTTTGGCTCCAAATTCTGAAACCAATTGGGGCCTATAAATACCCTAAGATTTCTTGCATTTCATACAATAATTTTGGGCTAGAAATTCTGAGAAAAAAATTATGTGCTAAACTTGTAAGGAAAAAAAAGGGGTAAGGGAGTGAGGAAAGTCTTGTAATACTTGTAAATCTTCCTTGTAAGATTCATCTCCTAAGCCTGGGAAAAGGAGAGAAGAAGCTGTAAGGGTTTGATCTTCACCAAAAAAAGATTGATAGTGGACACCGGTGGGCCTCGGAGAAGAGGACTCGAGAGTGGACGTAGGCTAGGTTGAGGCCAAACCACTATAACTGTGAGTATCTTTATTTGCTATGTTTTTTACACTTTATCGCTCTCAATTTTCTTATAGTTAAACCCGAGCTTCAATCTCTTTACTTCTTTCAAATCAACTTTGAATCAGTTTTGTCGAAATATAAAAAGAAGCTTCTACTTTTCCTTCTTCACTTTCCGAAAGCAAAGGTTTTTAAATGAGCACAATTAATCTTGCACCTTGCACTAATTCACCCCCCGCCCCTAGTGTCAATTGATCCTAATACCAATCAGTGCCCGAGTCATGCATCTCAGTCAATCAGTGTCCGAGTTATTCATCTCAACTAGTCAAAGCCCGAGTCATACATATCACCTAGTCAATGCTTGAGTCGTGCACCTCAGCCAGTCAGCACCGGAGTTGTGCACCTCAACCAGTCAATACCCAAGTCATGCACCTTGGCTACACAAAGCTCGCTAAGGCAAACATCTATCTGGGTTATGCATCTTGGCCAATCAGTGCCTGAGTCGTGCACCTCAATTGCACAACTTCTGCACGAGTCCTCAGCTAGTCAGTGCCCAAGTTGTGCACCTCGACTATGCAAAGCCCGCTAAGGTAGATTTCTACCCGAGTCATGCATCTCGACCACTCAACTATGCAAAGCCCACTAAGGTGGACTTTTGCCCAAGTCATGCATCTCGGCCAATCAGAGCCCGAGTCATACACCACACCCAGTCAGCGCCCGAGTCATGCATGTTAGACAAAAATTGCCCGAGTCACGCATCTCGGCTAGTCAATGCCCAATCATACATCTAGGCCAATCAGTGCCTGAGTCATGCATCTCAGTCAATTAATGTTCGAGTCATGCATCTTGACCAGTCAGAGCTTGAGTCACGTATCTCAGCCAATCAGTTCTTGAGTCATGCATCTTAGCCAGTTAGTGCATGAGTCATGCATCTTGGCCAATCAGAGCTTGAGTCACGCACCTTGGCCAGTCAGTGCCTGAGTCATGCATCTCAGCCAGTTAGTGCTCGAGTCGCGCACCTCGGCCAGTTAGTGCCCAAACTATGCATCTTGGCTAGACGGAGCACGAGCTGCACACCTCGACCAAGAGAAGTCCTGGTCATGCGCCTCAGAGCCCTGAGTTGTGCACCCTAGCTAGGAAACGTGCTACAACGACATTCCCCCCAAGTCGCGCGGCCCAGAAAGAAGGATCGTTGTGGCAAGCAAAGGAGATGAAGGCGAGCCACTTGACTCGAAGGGGGGCTATGATAGAAGATTGAAAGCACCTAAGGGAACTATAAATCTAGTCGGAGGACACAGACCATGATCACCCGCAATGTAAAGACATATCTCAAGCCCCACTCTGAGGAACCCGAGGCATGTATCTTTGGGGGGCGAGAGAGAATGATAGGGCATATTCTAGTATTGCCCTTGCGATAACAATCAGTAGCCATGTCAAAGTCGAGGTGGAGCCTCAAAGTCGATATGGCGCACGCATGTCAACAAAGCACCTCGAACCTATATGATACAATGGACCATGCTTGCATCACCCAAAGTCATACGAGACGACACCGCACAGCATGGAACCGCTCGAGGATGTGTGAGACAACGTCACATGACACGGAACCGTGTAGGTCAGTCCACATCGCGCTACAAACCGGTCGCCCGGAGCATCAACGGTCATTAACGGACCACGTACGACTGACCCTCGGCCATATGTATAAAGGCCAACCCCCTAGCTAGCATTAGGGGATTGGACCTTGGACACCCAAAACACTCTCAACTCCATCTCATACTAACTTAAACTTTGAAGGGGTCAAGTCTAAAATCCCCCTCCTGACTCCGGCTTGTGTGTAGGAGGAACCTAGCGTAGAAAGATGAGCAAATTCTTGACTCTATCTCAGGTCGGCTCACAGACGGTGTCACGACCCAACCTATCATCGACCTTCTCAGCCCAAGAAGTCACATGGACAGCCTTGCACACTTGGGATCGGATTGACCAACTAACTCCTAGACTAAAATTGTACAACATTAAGAAGAGTGCTAGATAAATGATAAGAAGCTTCTCTAGATCCAATTTCATAATCACTAAACGTTATAATAATATTACTTACCAAAATAATAATATTATTCATGGTACAAAGAAGGAACATGCTAGCTCATTGGTCATAATAATATTATTTGAAATAATAGCACTCATGATAAAAGCTTATTACTTAATATATATGATGTAGAGGAAGTTTTTCATCAGTCGTAAGCTAAGTGAGGATTCTATAATTTACAATATATAAAGAGATTAGTATAAAACAACTAATTAATTTAGAAGTTTTACTCTTTGGAGTAAAAAGTACAAGAGATAACATCCATTCATTCATGAATAAGCTTGTCATAATCATAAAATCACCTAACGTTAAAATCATTGAGTCTCTAATGATGTTCCAATATCACTTGCAAACTTCAACAGTATATTGAAGATAAAAGGAGTGTAAATTTTCTCTCTTCCTTCCTTCCTGGCCACCAATATTAATAAGGACAGACCTCATAATATTTATAATTAGGGATGTTTAGGGATGACTTCATAAGTTTTGGTTGAAGTTTGCAAAAAATAAGGATGATTAGGTCATTGTTGAACTGAATTTGCTAGAAAGAGTGTTACCAATATGGCAACCATGTTATGTTATGATAGTATTTAATGTTGCAGGCTCCATTTTAAATCCAGTTAACTTATGCCTGAACCCATTCTTTCAAATTGATCTTTCTAATGATAGCGTAATATTGATTGACATTGATTATTGAGTGTAGCCAATAATTCTCCAGGTTTCTTATTTGTCCTTAAAAAATTAAAACGGGTGGTTTGCAGATTAGCCAACTTAATTGTGGAATTGTTGAAGGAAGAAAGGGCTTGCCAAACGCACAAATATATATATATATAATCGAGACCGTTGATTCTGATTTCGGAACTATTGGTTCCCAAAAAATCATGAATCGTAATCGAACTACGTAGGTCCAGTCTTAATTCTATTTGGGACTGATGAAACGTCAAATCAATTTAATTCCAATTCGATTCTATTTTGACTACAATTTGAATCGAACCGATGATTAAAACTATATCCACTTCTTTACCTAATCTCTAAAATCCTGAACAGTAGTCCCTTCTTCCCCTCAGTTGATGATAACATCTCCTTACTATATAACATATCGATCGTGTTCGAATCATGCCATGCCATCCACCATCATTTTATTTGAGATAGCATTAGCGGTTGATGAAGGATTACTTCGGAGGGTCTAACACAACATTATTATTCTTAGCGAGATCATTAGTAGTCGTAGCCTCCTCCTCTTGGTATTTATTATTTATTAATGGAAGAAGCACTTTCAATATCATTGCGGGCAAAGCAATTCTTTGATTATTATTATTATTATTATTATAATAATAATAATAATAATAATAATTTTAAAAGAAAAAAACACTATATACAGCTGGATCCTGTTTGCAGTTAATTTTCTTTCCAACTTGAGATGATGTTATTTACCAGTTATTAAATCATTATATTTCCTAATTTTTATTATCTTCAGTAAAATAAAATTATAATTATTTTTTTATTGATGATTATTTATTTTCCTTGCTTTAAAATATATATATATTACGGATGTAATGTAGTAAAATTAATTATACATATATTAAACTTTTAATTTCTGAAACACGTCGGTTTATGTTAAATAATAACATTCGTTGACAAGCGTAAGAGATCAATGCCATCAAAATCCATCCTACTTTTTAGATTATGTAGTGTCGAGTAAAGTTTGTGTGTTGCAGTCAAGAGGGACAGAAGAAATATTAAAATAATTAGCACAAATTATATTTAGGGACTTCAAATTATTTTTAGAAGCTTTCAATCGCGGACTTTAAATATAATCCTAAATAGAAAAAAAAATTAGGGACCGGATGAAGTCGGTGATTGAAGTGGTTTTTATCCCAAATCCACTCCCGTGTGTCGTCACCTCGTCCAGGGCATCTTACCAGGAACACAATCTCAACGCAACAGGGAACGAGAGAGAGAGAGAGAGACGCAGCTCTCAAAAGGCAATAAATACAATGCGACTGAAGGGGACCGCCGCTGCATTATCTTTTTTTCTATACCTCAGGGAAGGTAGAGGAAGAGAAGAGGAGAGAGGGGATGGCGAGGATCGCACCGTTGAAGAAGCACCGCCCGACCCCACCAGGCCGGAGCTGTTGCGCCCGCCAACGCCTCTGGTCCTTTTCGCCACTTCTCGCCATTGTCCCAGTACCCGACGTCGTTGTTCTTCGCCTCTGGTCGTGAAAATTGTAGCCGTACTTGGTCTTCAGGGGCCTGATGAGCGCTGAGGAGGACGGCGTGGTTCTGCAGCATACCTTCGTGCTCGGCCTTCGAGGTTAGGTTTCGGAGGTAGGTTCTCTAGTGCGCTTAAGTTGGTTGAGTTTTTCATCAAGTCTTTGGGATATATGCATTATTTGCTCCATTTGCATTTTACAATTATTTTCTTCTTGCTGATTAAGCACCAATTCATGGCTACATCTGTCTCACCATTTCAGATATAATGTTGCATTTGAGCGTAGGATGCATATTATAGGCAATGATTTCTTAGTTTGAAAAGCCAGCCACAAATGTATGGTTAGTGAAAATTATGTTTTTGACGGGCTGGCATGAATTTACTGTAAATTCGTCAGAGGTGGTTCACGATGTGCTTCACAGATTTGATTTCAGAATTTTAATAGGCCTTACGTATTTAAGGAATTAAAATATTGGTACCAAACATGATCCCTATTTTAAGAGTTCATTCTGAGATCTCCTTGAAACCAGCTAACAGTGATTTATCCATCATGCTTTACGCCCCATATATTTAGAACCGTGTCTCATGTGGATTTACTCGTGGATTTGTTGTGTTTTTCTTTTATCAAAAATGCAAATTTGTCTTTTCTACCAAAAAACTTCAAACTTGAAAAGGTGCATATATTTCTTGCACTTTTTACATCATTCACAACAAAAGAAAGTCAGTACAACTTATGCCAAACTGGAATTTAGTACATCCTTAGTTGCTTATACATGATTTTTTTAGGGCCTTTATCCATAGTCATAATTTCATTATGTAATTTCTTTCTTTGAAGAGTTTATACCAACCAAAGGTTGCGCTTTTTTTTTATTAAATGAAACTGGGTGTTGTCTATTAGCATTAGCTGAGTTCCAGTTGTGCATGTCGAGATGGTTTTAGGAACCAACAACATTCAAACTAGAAAAAAATTTGTTTGGTTAAGATCCCTGACTGACAATTACTTGCTGTTAGGTTAAATTGGGTATTAGTTGCCACAATCATTTTTGTCAAGATTGTGGTTCTAGGAGTTAACCACTTCCAAATTATTTGCTGTCAAATATTCTCCGAGGGCATAGCTCTGGAAAGCCTTTTTCTTGTGTTCTTTTGACTTTTGGATATCTATCACTTCTCCCCCTTTTCGCTGACTCCAGTTAAATTGATCTGCAAGTAGTCATACATATCCACTGTGGTTTGTCCCTTTTATATCTTTCGATATTAATGATGTTTCATTCCTTTTTCTTTGCATCTGATAAGGCAGATATTTTGGCAGTTTGATACTTGAATGAATTTTTGTCTTTGATGCCTGAAAAAGTTGTGGTACATGTCATAAACAAATGAGTGTTTCATGTTAAACAAACTTATAACAAATTGTTACATGCCTTCTTACTATGATGTAGGTAGAGTCAAATGCATGAACATGAATAGCACATTAAAATTTAATTTGCATTATCAATTTCATTATCTGCAAGTACAAGAATGGCACATTTTGATTATATGGCTTTTTGTTTCCAAAAACTTGTACAGGTCCCAAATTATAAGAAATGACTCGAAAGTGGCATCTTTGCTGTTCACAACAATGGTGATCAACTAGAATCAGAGAATTCTTTCTCAACTCCTATCTATTGGACAGATTCATGAATCAGATATTATTCCCTATTAAGCATGGAATTCTGGTATTCCACAAAAGTTAAAGACATCTGAGTCCTGTTTGAAGAAAACTAGAAAGGCAGATTCACAAGCCATCCTGTTCCAGAAGTTAGATATTCTTGTAATTCTGCTTTTTTTTTCTCTCTTTCGAGTTTAGTTATTTTTGTAACAATTGGAAATTTATCACTGCAGTGCTTCATTACTTTGCATGATCTCAAATCGAGTTTTTTGGAACTGCAAAGTGTCAAACACTCTAGTTACCCGCGCTAGGATGATCTATAGTCTTGCTTGAAAGATTTTTTTGTATCAATCTGTTAAGTTAAAACAGGATTTGTGATTGGTTATAAGGTACCCTATTTTTCTCAAGTTCAATTAGGCTCCAGAATTTGTATTTGATTGATTACTGATATATGAATTTTTTGTTTAACAAAAAAAATCATCTTTATAGTACAAGTCAGCCATCATGTAGTGTAACTAGCCATATCTCTTTTGAAGGCAATGGAATGGTTTTCCCTGAGAAATCAATGTCACTGGTCTGGGTGGCCAAGCAGCAAGAATTAAATGAGACTGGGCAAAGTATGTAATCTTGATCGAAGAAACAATTATATGATCCAGAATCCGGGGAACTGATAGAACCCTAGGGCTCTATCGTGGAGGAAGAAGGTGAAAAAGGGGATAATCGATCTCTTCGAGGGGATCGGGCCTCCTAGATCATTTCAAGGGGATCTGTCTCCTAGGGTTTCTGCCTATCAGCTAAAACAAACTGCTTCCTTCGTTGATTTTTATGAAAGAGTTTACAGCCTTATTTATAGGGCTCTGCCAAGAATCCCGCTAATCTTCGACTCTTAACTAACTTGATAAACTCCTAACTGAAAATAATAACTGACTCTATCCTAACCGAAGATAAAAATCAACTTCAACCAACTCATAACTGACTCGATTGGGCTCACTCATCTCATAACTGACTCCGACTGGACAGACTAACATGACTCGACTCGATTTAATCATGAATGGATGGACCCGACTTAGCTAGGGTCCTAATAGGAACTTAGTTGGCATTGCCAATCCTCAACAAGTTCCCCTTAGTCCATCCATTGGCAAGCATGAAATATGGAGATAAGTCACAAGGTCCTTGGAGGAACACTCCTAGATAGTTAGTTACCAACTGTAGATATCTTTAAAGTCAGTCAGTTGATGCTAAAATTTTGGCATCTCAATTTCTTTTTCCTTACCTTCATGTTTCTAGGTTTTTCATTATTTTGGGGCTTCCTTCTGACTATCTTGTTTTTAGAGCAAATACACATATCTACTGGATCCTTGCAAGTTTCAATTTCTGAACTGTTGTTACCATGGCAATTTCTTGTTATGTGCAGGAACTGTGGTCGCGACTTCTGATTAAATCCATGCTCAGAAGATGCCAGAACTAACAGGTGATGATGCCTTCGAAGATGTTGCACCACCAGGATTGATAGAAAAGACAAGAAGCACGACAAAGCTTTAATAAATGAGTGATAATGGTTATTTTCAATGACAGGAAGAAGCATCTCTTCAAGCTGTGGTGCCTGAAAAACCTCCCGGTGGTGAAAGCGGTATGACATATCTCTTTTCTAGCACAGTCATTTATGGTAGCTTCTTGATGATGACGGTGTTAAAAAGGAGTTCGGACCAGCTGAGGGATCTCTTAATGCACTTGACAGCATGCGGTGGTCTGATGTTATCCTGCCTGATATGATGATGCCATGCTTAGATAATAAATAATATGAGACATTTTACTGTGGCAACCGAACGAAACTTGTATTTATTTGTATTTGATCTAAATTGTTAGCATGGTGAACAACTTCTTTTGATAGATAGTATGTGTTACTGTACAACGACTCAAAATTATATGGTGTGACTTGAATACCTTTGATAGTCATTGTGGTGCTCTACAAAATGCAAGCATTGACCTCCAGGATGATAATGTCATTCATATATGGTGTGACTTGAATGAATACATTGATGGTCTTTTTATCTGCTTCTTTGTGTCTTTTGAGGAATCCTATGGGATCTTTAACACCAACGATGGCATGTGGCCTTAATTTTTCAAATCATTTGGGCTCGGCTATGGATGTTCTCTTGCCATTATGTTGAAGAAAATTGAGTGCTATTACTGTCAACTAGATTAGTTAGGCAGGCTGAGTCCAACCACATTAGTTAGGCAACAGTACCTATCACCTTAAAACACACAAAGCGACTTTAAACTGCTTATCAAGATGGCAAACTTTGTCACCAAACTTGCAACATGCTACTGCTAAAAATATATATATATATATATATATATATATATATATATATATATATATATATGTTAGCTCATATCCTTAGGGTTCAATATGTTTGCCCAAACAAACATCAATAAGATTGGAACCAGATGAGTTATACTGCTAATTGACTGACCTCTTCCTAAACAATATAGATGATGAATTTTCTATCATCGATGAACCAGTTTGCAGAATGAGTTGCTTGTTGCTTTCAACATTAATTCTCTTCTCTGATGTTGTGCAACGGCTGAATCTTGAAGTAGTGTGCACAAGAGGTAGGTTTTGGGCATTCGACAGAGATAGGTCGTGCAGTGATGACTCTTTCACAGCAAAGAATGGCCGGCCACCTTTTTCTAAAACCAGCATTGAAGGCAATTCATGGGGGACATAAATTGTGGCAGGTGGAACTCCAACCATGAAGTGTATGTATGGACCTTCTTCTTCCAGCCTTTAATGTTGAGATAACCTCTACACGTTCTGAGGATTAAACACACCTCTCCTAGCTTTTACCAGTTGTGTGTTCCCAAAAACTACTCTTTCTTTTTTTTTTTTTTTTTTTTTTTTTTGTACATTGTGAGCGAGCTAGCAAGTGTCGTAGCCTCATCCAGCATTCATGCTGCACTTTTTGGCTCACCCAACTTCCATTATCTCAAACTCAAGCTCTCAAAAGGAACCCAACTATGTAGCGGACATAACAACAACAAACCCTTGGCGGGTCGATCACAAATCATATCCTTAAATAAGTTAATATTATTTAAATCTGTATTTATAGTCTCGTATAAAATTTTTAGTCTCCCTTTACCTTTTTCTCCTTTCTTATTAAATATTTAGTCCCCCTCTACTTTTTCTCGTACCTTTAATTTTAAAATATTGGGTTATGATTATATATATATATATATATATATATATATATATAGATTTTTGCGAATGAAGAATTGACAGCTTTTGCCTTTAGATTGTGCTTCCATAGATTTGATTCAAGGGAGTTAGTTATCAGTGACCAATTCATGCAATAAAATGCAGATGTCATAGAGTGAAAGCGGCTTAGCTGTGTTCCTCCTAAGTTGGATTTCTTTTGCTGCAGATGGTTGTTCAGGTTCGATTGTCCTCAGTGGCTATTGAAAACACAGTATCTGAGTTTGCAGTATCACTATTGTAGATCGGTTGATGTTTGCTTAAGATGCTGACTTTAAAATTGATTGAATCAACTTGTAATCATAAATTTGAACCACATGTCACATGGTTTCCTCTTGAACGGTAAATATTTATATAATTATATAAATGATCACTCAGTTGCCAATTATTAGCTAAATTCTAATGATATCGAACATTTTCTTAATAATCTGGCATTTCCTCAGCCTGCTGTCTACATTTTTAAGAACATTCTTCTTGGTTCATAGAATCATAATTATGATCTTATTTCAGGAACCAATCATAGACAGATCTTTGTTTGATCTCTGCTGCTTCTGATGATCCTCATCAAGCAACTGCTAACCACTTTTCTAGTAATCCATCTGCCGATCTATGCCCATGTTGACAAAAAAAAAAAAAGTGTTTCCAGGGCTCCGAGGATGACAACAAAAGCACCCAATTTTGAGACGGCAGATGATGAGTGGTGAATGAAATATAGAGTGTCGCTCGTTCTTCCTTGTCATCTGCCGATCACAATACAGCAAATCACCCTTTAGTATTTTAGGATGATTTGCTGAACACCATATTTTTGTTCCAGAAAGAAAAAGTTCTATCTAACAACTGCTTGCAGAATAATGCTGCTTGTCCAACATACTGAAGATGAAGAATTGAAGTAACAAGAAGATGAAAAAACAAAAAAGAGGGGGAGGGGGGGAGACAGAAAGAAAAAATATAAAAAAGGGGGTGTCATTAATTTTAACACTTCAAACAGTGGGGGCAAGAATTTAAGGAGGTATTATTAAAAAAAAGGGGAGAATAGGGAGGAGGGTGCCCATTTACTTGAGAAGATGTGATTGTTTTGGGTGTTGGGGTGGCTTTAAATTTGAGTTCATTGTGTGACCCAAATGAGAAAGATGGAGTTAATGAAAGAGCCATTGCATTCACTCCCCCCTCTCAACTGCATGCTCCTCCCTCCTCATCTCTTCTATCTGACTCATTTATTATATCCTCCACAGCACACACCAACCATGCATGCCATGGCATTAGTTGCATGCGAAAAAGAATGTTCAAACAAAATGTTATCACTTAACATGGACTAATTGCCATGTCAATTGTTATTGGTGTATGTAGCGTAAGAGGAGGTGGTGGCGTGTCATGGAGTGGGCCCTTTCCAAAATTCTTTAATGGCATGCCCCCATTAGATTATTATCTCTTGCTGTTTCTCTGCACTTAAAATGGAGCTTTCCAAACCAGCCTTTATAAGCAGCTCAAATCTTGCTCTTTTCTTTGTGCAGAGATCGTAGCAGGCGTCATAGTTTGAGAGCTCATGTGCTCCTTTGGTGCAGCCTCCATGGTGTTTGTGCAAGCAGCCCTTTCTCCGAGGGAGAAGAAGGCGTGCGCCGATATCGTTTTCCTTGCTAAGAAAAGGAAGCGTGGAGATGGAGAAGATCATGCAGAAGAAGCTTTGTTCGCCGAGGAAATGACGCCGGTGAAAGCTGAGGAGAAAGAAGAGGAGATTGAGCTTAATCTTGATGCTCCCTTGCCTTTGGATTGGCAACGATGCCTCGATATCAAGGTATAAACACTTTGGAGATTGTGACATATCGTTCGTCATTTACGACAATATCATATTATTATATTACATGGCAAACGAAAAGCATGCATGTTTGATGTTTGAGATCGAAAAAGCAAACGATTAAGATATAATTGATGTGAAAATTTCAATACTGCAGTCTGGACAGATACACTTCTACAACACCAGGACGCACCGGAGGACCTCCAGGCACCCAAGCAAGTTGAGCTCGGAGCCGCCACCGCCACCGAGCTCTCGGCTGAGCCTCGACCTGGATCTCAACCTCATGTCGCCCAGAAGCCACCTCCATGAAGCAGAAGCCGAGCAAATGAAGCATGGCAAGGCTCGCAACTCCTGCATGTTGCGGACGTCCGACGAGGCCGATCCCGGAGAGATGGTGGCCTCGGTCTGCATGCGTTGCCACATGTTGGTGATGATGACCAAGGCCGCCTTGTCATGTCCCAACTGCAAGTTTGTGCACCCGCCGGACCGCAGCTGCTCAGCGATGATGAAACCAGCACTAAAGCTTCTATGTTGTAAGGATTAGTGCTCATCCATGACCCAAAGTTTAGCTATGTTTTTTCCTACTTTCATTTACTATGACACCTTAAGATCAAGGGAGATGAGGAATTCGTCTTGCCGATGTAGATAATACAGGTGTATCTGTCTCCCTTCTTATTTATATATATATGGTCGTATGCTAAAGCAAGATCTGTATGTTTGATCTTCTGTGACAAGAAGAGTTAGGTTACGCAGTAAATCTCTATCGATATAGCAATGCTGCTATTTCTTCTCCAATCAGACAGCTGCTTTGAACCATTTAGTGGTGGATTTGGATTGAAAAGTGAGCGTAGCAGATGAAACTTGTTGCAATCTCCAACTCTTTTGGACTCAAAAAGTGTGCGCAGCAAATGAAACTTGTTATCTGCATGCATCTCTTTGGATTCAGATGAGATGTTGTGATTGAGGGGTTACGGAAGTCATAAGATCTTTAATTGCTTGACACCAAAATGGTTTAATATGAGTAATGAGTACCTGAAACGAATCGGACGGACGATGCTTATCAGTCGATAAGTTCATTACAGGAAATTATTCTCAAGATGGTGTCGGAAGGTTGGAACATAAAACCATGTTTTGTTCATCAAAAAACGGCAGGCAGATCAAGCTTCAAATGCATCAGATTTGTCCTACAACAACCCGAAAACTTCACCCTTCCCCATCCTGCCTGCACCTTGTGCACTATGTAATCCTTTTTTGGAGAAGCACGTTACTGAGATATGTCTTTTTAACATGCGTACATCTTAATCGATGCACATAACGTGTGTGACCACCGTTGCACCTCCCATGGAATACATGTGAGATCATTGATTGGGTCTTTTTGTGGTTGTCCCCGTAACTAATAGCTGTGCAGTGAAGTGGCCAAAAGTGCTTTAAGATACTTTGGCATCAGAGATTTCCACAAAAATACAGCTATTAATGTGGCAAAAGATATGCTGAATTATTAACTTTGGATAAGATTTTAGGTAATCAATCCTATGTGGGTGGCCATTACTATTTGAAACCCTTATTATTAGAAATGAGAGAATAACTGGTAGTACCGAAAGAATACCCAGATATTAAGAATAAAATATATTTATTTAAGATTAACGTGATATTCAACTCTTTCCGCCTAGATAAAATCAAATTATTTATCATAAGATTCTTGAGTTGTCTCACTCAAGCGCAAATCCCTATCCTCTTACATAAATATGAATTTATAACCCTTTTGTTTTGTTTTTTTAAAAATCTTATATAATTTTTTTTTTTTTTTACTCACCTTCTTTAGAAATTCTAAAGAACAATCTAAAAACACTAAAATATATCAAACTTTTTACTCATATTTTTATTTTTTATTTATCAATACTTAAATATATCAAATATTTATATATAAAAAATCAAGCCCTAACGTCTAGGATACTATATGAAATTGACTATAATTAGGTAGCTTAATCAAATCAAGGAAGGTGTTACCCAAGTAAACTTCTCACCGCTACAACCCATGCCTGTGTTCACACACTGCATCACCCTCAAGCAACGGTTTCACTCAGCTACAACACATCGCCACACGCGAGTGCAGTTTACATCGTCGCCACCTGTTGCGTGCCCATGTCGATCGCCTACTCGCAATAAAGCCAACGTCGCCACCTTCGCAATCCTCGCCTATGACCGCCACGGTCTTCACCACCACCCCTGTATCGCAACCGTCCGCCACCCACGATGCTCCCTACTGCGATCTTTTCATCGCCGCAGTTGACCACGCGTGGCCACCGCGATGGAATATAAAAGGATAAATACTTTTATATAGGAACAAATATTAGTAGGTCATCCATATACAATAGAATTAGATAAAAATCACAATCAGATGAAATCAAGATTTATGTGGAGAACCCCTTCAACTTGAAGGGTAAAAATCACGGGACAAGTCAAAGAAAATCCACTATAAAAATAATGAATGTACAAATCTCAATAACCCTCATGCCCAAGCAACAATCACAAGAGAATGACAGGGATACATGGATTATATTACTATGCATAATATCCAAAACCTCCTCAAGTGATTACAGTAAGAATTCACTGCAGATCTGATCTAACCTGAGATGAGAATACTGTTTGGATAATTGAGAATAGTCTTTCTATGTCCTTGTCTTCTTCCCTTTCCTAGATCTTTTATTTTCTATTCTCTATTGTCAATCTGTTGCTTTTTTTCTCTCTCCCACGTTTTCAGTCATCATTGTTCTATTTTCCTCAACTCCATCACCAAAACTAGGGTTTAGGTTAAGAGAAATGAATGTTAGGGCTGTGGGCTTCACTAAACTCATTATGAGCTGAATCTGGGCTATCTGCCCAACAACCTCCCCCTTAGCCCATAAGGGAGGCTGACCCATAATTTCTCAATGTGAAGCCATGTTGACCCACTGTTGGCACATCTCCTGTTTTTCTTTCGGTAAAGTCATAGTCAGCATATCTACCTCATTATCATCTGTATGAATTTTCTGAAGCTGTAACTGTTTCTTTTCAAATACATTTCTGATCTAGTAATATCTGACATCTATATGCTTTGACTTGGAATGAAATATTGGGTTCTTGCACAAATGGATGACACTCTGGTTGTCACAATACGCCATATAGTTTTCTTGTTTCAACCCCGATTCTTGTAAGAATTCTTTCATCCATAATATTTCTTTGCAAACCTCTGTAACCGTAATATATTTTACCTCTATGGTGGAGAGAGCAATACACCTTTGCAATCTAGATTGTCATGACACACGCCCTATAAAAGTAAGTATAAAACCTAATGTGGACTTTCTTGTGTCAATATCTCTTGTCATATCTGCATTTGTGTAAACTGTCAACACAAGTGGTCCACCTCCAAAGCTTAAATAAACTTTACAACTTCCTCTAAGATATCTAAAAATCTACTTCACTACTGCTCAGTGCTCTTTGCCTTGATTTACAAGAAATCTGCTAGCAACACCCACTGCATATGCGATGTCTGACCTCGTATATACTATTGCGTACATTAAACTTCCAACTGATGAAGCATCAGGAACCTTTTGCATTTTCTCCTTCTCCTCATCACTTAATGGACTCTAATCTGAGCACAACTTGAAGTGACCTGGAAGAGAAGAACCAACTGGCTTTACATTACTCATACTGAACCTGTCTAATACCTTCTCAATGTATTTCTCTTGTGATAACCAAATCTTCTTATTTCTTTTGTCATAAGAAATCTGCATGCCCAGTATTTACTTTGATGGCCTCATGTCCTCCATTGCAAAAAACACTCAGTTCCTTCTTCAACTTGTCAATTGTAGATAAATCTTTCCTAAAGATAAGCATGTCATCAACATAATATAAGAGAATAATAAAATCTTCACCAAACCATTTTATCAATGATCTAAAGATGTTCTTTTAGATTTATTTTCAACCATAAATGAATCAAGTTTTTTATACTATTATCTTAGAGCTTGCTTCAGCCCATACAAGCTCTTCCTCAACTTGCAGATAAAATTTTATTTACCTTTGACTTTGAAGCCTTCTGTTACTCCATATAAATTTTCTCCTCCAAATCATCATAAAGAAAAGCTGTCTTCAACCTAAAAACATATTTGTTCTTCAAGGCCTTACTTCCATTTGGTAGTTGTACAGAATCATATGTGTGATTCTTCTGTAGAGAATTTATCTCTTCCTGCATAGCAACTAACAACTTTTTTTTTCTGCTCACTTTCAACTGCTTCCTGGTAACTAACTCTATAGTTCACCTGCATCAGTAAGCATCACATACTCATATGTAGAGTATCTTTTGAAAGGTTGACATAGTCTAGAAGATCTTCTCAGCTGAGGTTCTATGGGAACTTGCTCCTTTTCTTCTTCCTGCTCAACATGTCCTGCAGGTAGATCAACATCAGGCTCTACATCATCTTCCTGCACATCTCTCTCATCACCCTGATGTACTGAAGGAATAATTGCGTCACAGTCTGCTAATCCTTCTGCATAAGTCTTGGCCAGTGCCTCCTTCTTCAAATCCTCAAGGGTTTGATCCTCAAATAAGACAACATCTCTGCTTGTGAACACCTTCTGCTTTTCTGGATCCCAAAGCCTGTAACTAAACTAATCATGTGAGTAGCCAAGAAAAATACATTCTTTTGTCTTACCATCTAGCTTTGACCTCTCATTGTCTGTGTAAATGCACAATAACCAAACACTTTTAAATGCTTATAGAAGACATCTTTTCCTGACCATACATGCTCTGTAACATCACTATCTAAAGTTATACAGGGTGGGTGATAAGTTGATCACATCAATAGCAGTCCTCAAAGCCTCATCATAAAATCTTTTGGATAGCTTGGCATGTGAAAGCATACATCTAATTTTTTCCATGATGATGTGGTTCATCCTCTCTACAATTGCATTATGCTGAGGTGTACAAGGAACTGTCAACTCATACTGGATGTCATGTGACCTGCAATAATCATGTATACTCACCATCATTATATGATCTTATGCATTTTAATTATCTTTCTGTCTCCCTTTCAACTTTAGCATGAAACTTTTTGAAGATATTAATAACCTAATCTTTGGTCTTTATAGCATAGGCTCAAACTTTCCTGAAAAAGTCATTTATAAAAGTGATAAAATAAAGTACACCATTGATACTAGGAACATTAATAGATCCACTATGAGTTTTTATTCTCAAAGACCCACATACATATGTATAAACATGGTCCAAGGCATGTATGTTTCTAGACAAAACAAGACTAACAAAGAAAACTCTATGTTGTTTGTCAGCCAAACAATCAATACAAGGGTTCAGACGTGTACCTCTGAGGTCTGAAAATACCTCTTTCTTGAAAAGAACTTGCAGTCCCTTCTCGCTCATGTGTCACAATCGCCTACGCCACAACTCCATGCTGAAGTCTTTCACTGTAGCTTTCAACTGCTCACCATAAGCTTTAGCCCGCAATCTGTATAAGGTATGACATTTCTTCCCATTAGCTACAAAAGAGAACTTATACTGAGCTTCCACTGCCCTCTGTGAAATCTAATATCAAAGTCTTCATCATCTAGCCTTCTAACTGAAATTAAATGCAACCTTAAGTCAACCATATGTCTCACATCCTTAGGCACCAATTTACAGTCAAAATTGGTCTTTATGTAGATATCACCCATGCTAATAATGTCTGTTGTGTCATAATTACCCATCTTGACAATACCAAAATTTCCAAACCTGTAGGTAGCAAAAAAACTCTCTCCATGATGTAGCATGATAAGAAGCACCTGTGTCAATTATCCACTCGTGATCCTGACACATACAAGAAAAAATATCATTAGAAGTAGATAAAATCAAATAATCACTACCCTGCACTGTGGTTGTGATATTCTCTTTTGACTCTGTAGACTTTATTTTTTGCCCTTTTTGCTTGTTCTTCTTAGGTTGCTTGCACTGATTCGAGTAGTGTCCTTTTTAACCACAATTATAGCAAACAATATCTTTTTTAATCTTGACTTGCTTCTACCTAAGCATAAACCACTTCTATCTTTAGTTTTCGACCTTCCTTTGTTCTCTGAGACAAGTGCTTGTGAATCAATCTGAGAAGTTATTGAATTCTTTCTCCTTAACTCTTCATTCAATAAACTGCTTGTTACTTGACTCATAGTGACAACATCATCTGGTGCAGACTTACTAAGGGAAACCACTAGTGTCTCCCAACTTTCTAGAAATAAACTGAGAAGTAACAATGTCTACAACTCATCATCAAGAGACATTTTCATATAGGGTAACTGGTTAGTAATACTTTGTATTTCATTCAAATACTCAACAATAGAAGTGACCTTCCAATTTTTTCCAAAGAGAGTATGCAGAACTTTCAGTAGAAATATAGTGAAAGACATTATCATCGAGCCACTATCGAATAAACCCAACTATTTTTCGATCTAACACATTCCACTCATTATCTGTCATAATTATGGACTTTACATTATCCCCTTACAAAGGTTCATACAAGTCTTTACCACTCATTATCTGTCATAATTATGGACTTTACACTATCCCCTTACAAAGGTTCATACAAGTCTTTACAATACAATAGGTCTTCCATTCTTGATTTCTATATCATCCAATTGTTTCCATTCAAGCTAATCATGCGAGAAATATTACCGACCTTCATGTTCGAACACAAAAGATTAAATACTACCAAACTTTGCTCTGATACTAATTGATGAGATATAAAAGGATAAAGGCTTTTGTATAGGAACAAATACTAGCAAATCGTCAAACACAACGGAATTAAACAGAAATCACAATCAGATTAACACCAAGAGTTACGTGAAAAACTCCTTCAACTTGAAAGGTAAAAACCATGTGGTAAGCCAGAGAAAATCCATTATAAAAATAATAAATGTACAAATCTCAATAACCCTCATGCCCAAGCCCAAGCAATAATCACAAGAGAATCTATTGTAGATCTGATCTAACTGAGATGAGAATATTATTTGGGTGATTGAGAATAGTCTTTCTCTATCATTGTCTTCTTCTCTTTCTTGGATCTCTTGTTTTCCGTCCTCTACTGTAAATCTGCTGTTTCTTTTCTCTCTCCCATGTTGTCAGCCATCACTGTTCTATTTTCCATAACTCTCGCCACCAAAACTAGAGTTTAAGTTAAGAGAAATGAATGTTAGGGTTGTAGGCTTCATTATGGGCTAAATCTAGGTCATCTGCCCAACACGTCGATCACAACCGCCCATGTGCAGTCGAACTTCTCTGTGCTCGTGGGTAGCGAACCCTCTGCCTTCCCTTGCTCCTATAAATGGAGCAGTGAATATCGTAAAATAGGAGTGGAGAGGAAGAAGGACAAGAAGATGTGAGGAATGAGTCCAAATCCGACCAAAGTGTGTACGCGTCGACGATCTCCATCATCGGTTAGTTATTATGCTCATCGTAGTAGCTGTGGAGAAGAGGAAGAAGAGAAAGTTGACTGATCAATCCTGATCGACCCTGGTCAACTTTGGTCACACAGATAATTTTATAATTTTCTATTACTTCCTGTTTTTGGTTATATTTGGGCAAGTTAATTTACGGGTTTTCTTCAAAAAAAAAAAGGAGATCATCATCATCGTATTATTATTCTCTTTTCTCTATATAGTTCAGTCATTTTTATTATCCCCTTCTACATAGAAACAACATGTGTGTGTCATCACTCAAATCATCATGTAATCATTCTCAATAAGTGATATTAGAGCCAGATTATTAGGTTATCAGCCTTCAAATGATGGGCATGAGATATATGATATCGATATTCATAAGATTGGATCAAAACATTAACTATATTAACAAAAGGGAAACTCATCGTAAATGAGAAAATGACAAGCACCAATGAAGAGAAAGCAAATTTTGATCAAAGTGGCATGATAACCTTATTCATTGTGCATATTGCACTTCCACAGATTGCTACAAAATAAATAGCAGTAGAAGTTTGGGCCAAATTAGCAGCCCTATATCATCAGAAAACCCACATGGAGAAGATTGATTGGCCCTCAAGTAGAGGTTGTACAGATTCCCAAGGAATCTCAGTTCTTCCAAACTATAATGATAGATCTACAGAATATAGGCATCGTCATCCATAGAAGAAGATAAAAGGCGCTGTTATTATTATGATCTCTTCCTATTTTATATAAAAAAAAAATTTAATGAAATAATTTTATATGGGAAGAGCATCATTTCTCCAAATACTATGATTTCAAAAAGAATAGCTATATCGAAATAAACTGCCAAGCTCTAAAAAAGAAGCTATAGTGAGAAGAAAAAATAATAATAATAAATTATCGAAGCCTCGTATGTAGTGCTTATGAGGAAGAACTCATTGTGCAAGGAAGGATCACCTTAAATTAAGATGCACTATGGGATTAGTCGCGTGCCTGTGCTTCTAACGTAACGCACACACATTGCATGCGGGGGGGGGGGGGGTGCATTTCCCGGTGCCGTCCCCTACCCGCATGCCCTTGTAATGCAATCTTTATACAGTTGACCTTTTTTAATGCATCAAAGATTCAATCTTTGTAATTGCAACTATCGCCCTACTGCTCCATCTAAACTAGTATGTTACATATCGAGAGTGACTCCAGATACTACTATTGCCTGGAAATTAATCGAGAAACTGCAAACCAGTGAGATTAACAGTAACTATTTTCCATTCATTGGCAATAGCTTATTGTCAAAAGGATATTATACTGATTTCTGAACCAGAATAAGCTGTATTTTCCATATGTCATCTGTTTCCACACATCCAATACTATATCTTGTCATTTGCAGCTGGCTTTATTTCAACCTTGTGCCGAATCTAAGAGGGAGGAACTCCTATAGCGTTCCAATGGTTGATCCCCCTTAAAGATCAAAATCTATAGAGCTCCTTTTGAGGTTCTATCATCTGGTATCAAAGTCGCGTTCATGCTACCCTATAGCCATCTCAGCCACCTCCACCTTCCCAAGCAATTTCCACAATTGCTACGACACGCGCCTCCACCTTCCATCCCAGCAGCATATCAAATCAGTCTATCGCTGCCCCCTGCATTTGATCTAGAATTCTGGTATATTTTTATAACACACGCCTCTTCAATACTGCAAGATCATTCATATTATACGTATGAGAAGTTTTCCAAAGTTTCCTTGCTGCAAATTTTTACCATCGCAAACGTTATCATCGTTGCGAAGGCGAAATGCTGCAGAAATTTTCAGTCGATTGTTGCTACTTGAAACCGAAGTTTTGTTCATCCTTTCTGGCCAAAATTTTTACACAATTCTCAAGATCAAGTTGGCTTTCATCTGGATTTGATTTCATAAAAAACTCCTTCTGGAACCGATTTTCTTATATGATCTTTCACCATCATGCAGTTCTGGAATTTTACGATGAAGGAATATGCCTTACATCTTTGCCCCTATTTCCCTACTGCTATGCTGCCAAAATTTCGTCAAAGTTTCTATTGGTATTGATAACATCTAAACCAAGGATTTTTGTCTAATTTCCTTAAACTTTCCTCTGGAATTTACGTTGAGATGTCATCGTTTCTCCGACATAAAAAATCGATTCAGTAGGATAGCACATCGCAACACTTCTTTTCACCGAATTCTATCAAATTTGAGTACTATTTTTTGTTGGATTTTGGACTCTCTTTTTCTTATCTCTAAACCCTTCCATCATCACCAAAACCCTTTGAAATATTATGCTAAACTGAATCCAAACAGCCCCCCAAATCAGTCACCCAAATTAGCCTACTTCATTATCGATCCACTTACCTTTTTAGCCAATTTTCCTTACCGAGACACCTACCTTTGCTGCCATCTATCCCAAATCTAAAATCTATTTTCTTAACTTTCATCTACTACTATTACGGTCCTAAAATCATACCAATTTATAGCCTAAACTCTACAAAACTGTAGCTCTAAATCAGCATATTCCTATCCAAACCAATTCACCTTCCAACCGGCCACCCTCTTCTCCAAAATTTTTATGCCACTAACCCGACAATAGAGAAAAAATCTCAATATTACAAATCTAGAGGCGTATACTATGGCATTAGAGGAGGCTATCGATGCAAAGCTTGAAGCCTTTGAAAACCGCATAGAAGAGAAGATGCGATCCCTTTTCGCCGAATTCAGCATTGGCCGACCGTCGAACCTGAGGAAATTACAACACGAAGAAACTTCAGATCGGCGAGACGATCCTCAAGATGGCTACATCATCTCTGATCTCAATAATCTATACATGAAGGTTAACTTCCCTAGATGGGAAGAAGGAGACCCGATCGGGTGGATCTCGCGCGCGGAGCGCTATTTTCGGTTCTACTGAACCGCCGACACCACACGGGTGGAGATTGCTGCCATCCACATGGAGGGAGATGCTATTCAGTGGTTTAATTGGTTTAAGCACACCCATGAAGGACTCTCTTGGCAACGATTCAAGGAAGGACTACTAAACCACTTCGGACCAACCGATTTCAACAATATCGATGGACAATTAACAACGATTCATCAAACCTCTACAATATAAGAATACCAAACAAGGTTTGAGCATTTATCTAATCAAACTGAGAATTGGTCTGAGAAAGAACTTTTAGGTACTTTTATCGAGAGCCTCAAGCCAGAGATCCGAGGAGAAGTAAAGGCGTGGCAACCGTACACTCTTATGATAGTGATTTCCTTTGCGCGTATCCAGGAAGAACAATTGAATCACGAGGTACGAAGGACAAGGGTCGCTCTCCGACTGGCCATGCCAAGGCCTACTACCCCCTCTACTGCCATCCAAGCCCCCGCACCAAAAAAGTTGACAAAAGACGAGCTTCGTGAATGATTGACCAAGGGGTTGTGTTGGCATTGCGACGAACCGTAGAGCCACGAACATCAGTGCAAAAAGGGCCGACTCCTCGTGATTGAACTAGTGGAGGATGAGGATAATAAAACATCTAAAGAAGCCCTTGAACCTAAAGAAGAAGCCATGGAGGAAGAGTCCCAACTGGTCGACTACACAGTGCACGCATTGGCCGGCTATTCCAATCCGCAGATGATAAAAGTTGGAGGACTTCTAAAACAGCAACCCATCACCGTTCTCATCGACACGGGCAGCACCAATAACTTCCTCAACAGTAAGGTTGCTGCACGTTTGGCACTTCAAATTGAAGGTTGCAACAAGTTTGACGTAAAGATCGTCGACGGTCGAATCTTTAATTACGACCAATGATGCCCGTGGGGAAACTACTCCTCCAAGACCAAGAAGTGGTAGATGATTTCTTCCTCCTACCCATCGATGATTATGAAGCCGTACTCAGGATTGAATGGCTCACAACACTAGGTGATTTCTCCTGAAATTTTTCTAAATTAATCATGAAATTTTATTGCAAAGGGAGACATATCACGTTACAAGGCAAGCGCGGGAGCCAAATTTCCACTGTTTCATCGCAACAAATGGAGAAAGTATTGCACAAAGCACATTGTGGATTCTTGATACATATTTAGTAGCCATCTATGGGGGAGAACGTACAAAACTCGTATGCTACGCTTGCCCTTTGCCTGAACGAATTTGCGGATGTTTTCTTGGAGCCGCGCGAGCTGCCCCCTAATCGGTCGCATGACCACCGCATTCCTATTTTGCTAGGTAAACCTCTAGCAAATTTGTGATCATACCACTATCCTCACTTGGAGAAGAACGAGCTCGAGAATATTGTTAAAGAGATGCTTGACACCGGGGTGATTCGATCGAGCAGCCCTTACTCCTCACCGGTGTTGCTAGTGCACAAGAAAGATGGTACATGGCGGATGTGCGTTGACTATCGGGCTCTAAACGCCATCACCGTCAAGGATAAATATCCTATCCCATTCGTAGATGAACTCTTGAACGAATTAAAAGGAGCCCGAGTCTTCACTAAATAGGATCTCCGATCCGGATACCATCAGATTCGGGTATGCACTAAAGATATTCTGAAAATTACATTCCACACGTATAACGACCACTATGAGTTTCTGGTAATGCCTTTCGGACTTACAAATGCTCCTTCTAATTTCTAAAGCCTGATGAATGACATCTTCTGGAGTTTTCTACGTAAGTTCATATTGGTATTCTTTGATGATATTCTCATTTATAGCCCTACACTTGATATACATTTTCAGCACTTACGAACTGTTCTAACGATTCTTCGGAAGAATGCTCCTTATGTTAAACAGTCAAAGTGCAACTTCTTACAGCGTAAATAGAGTATCTTAGGCACATTATATTAGAGGATGGAGTGGTGATGGACCTAAAAGATCGAGGCAATGCAAGGATGCCCAAGGCCTACAAACGTACAATCATCACTAAATAGGATCTCCGATCCGGATACCATCAGATTCGGGTATGCACTGAAGATATTCTGAAAACTACATTCCGCACGCATAACAGCCACTACGAGTTTCTGGTAATGCCTTTCGGACTTACGAATGCTCCTACTTTCCAAAGCTTGATGAATGACATCTTTCAAAGTTTTCTACGTAAGTTCGTATTGGTATTCTTTGATGATATTCACATTTATGCTTGATATATATTTTCAGCACTTACGAACTGTTTTAACAATTCTTCGGGAGAATACTCCTTATGTTAAACAGTCAAATTGCAGCTTCTTACAGCGTAAAGTGGAGTATCGTTGGCACATTATATTAAAGGATGGAGTGGTGGTGGACCCGACAAAGATCGAGGCAATGTAAAGATGGCTGAGACCTACAAATATATAATCATTACACGGTTTCCTTAGACTCACGGGCTACTACCAAAATTTTGTGAAAGATTATGGCAAGATCAGTGCCCCGCTCACATCCTTACTGAAGAAATACTCCTTCTTGTGGTCGGATAAAGCCTCTGCAACCTTCGAATGACTCAAGGCAGCCATGACGATGACGTCAGTCCTAACGCTGCCTGATTTCGATCGCACTTTGGTCATTGAGGCCGATGCATTAGGAGTTAGAATTGGGGCTATTCTTATACAAGATGGTCAACTCGTAATTTACACTGAGGCTTCCCCACACTTTATATGAGGTTTTTACAGGAGATACTAATTACTGCCAAATTTAAAATATGGTTGAATACAGGTCTATGGCACGAAAGAGGAGTTAAACTAGAAGAATTACAATCCATGCTCATGCCAGATTGGACTCTCATCATCCTGAACCATACGAAGGGCAGTCACTATTATAGAAGAAAGATTAGCTATCACTAAAGACTAACCATATGGCAGCACATGCAAAGAAGAAACGACCTCCCGACAAACTTTAGAATGAACGAAAAATTGAAGATCGAATTTTTCGACACCTCCAACCCGATCAGCAGGAAACTAGAGCCTTAATGAAGTGGTCTCCCTATTTCTTTGGGCCTTGAAAAATTGAGGATCACATTTGGGCCCTAACCTGGATATCAAATTCACGCACCAGATCAAGTTTACAGTTGATCCGCCAGGTATCCCACCTCAAATAGAAATTTAAAGAAGACGACTCGACCCAAATCCTTCCAACTAACACCCCAGCTGATGAGGAGGCCAAAGTTTAGATAATTATAGCATGAGAATCACATGAGGAGTTGAAGATCTAGTTTCCAGAGTTTATGGACCCTCAGCCTTAAGGACAAGGCTGATCTGAAGAGGGCGGACTTGATAGGACTCCAGCAGGATTGAGTCCTAATCATCTTAGTACTAGTCAATAAAAACCATATTAGATTATAATAAAGTCACTCCTATCTTATAAAGGAGTATGGCTAGGGTTTAGATTAGCCCTTAGGGCTTAGTAACTGCCACACCCCTTACTGGGTTGGTCGGCTAGGGTTTCCCCCTGCTTAGGTCGGCTATAGAGCCACTTAGCCGCCTCCTGTTCATATTAAGGCAGGTTGGCTATATAGGAGGGGTAAAGAGATAATTCTACTTAGGCAATCACCCCCTTAGGCTAGGGTTTTGATTTCTATTTAAAGATGTAGTCGCTCCCTCTCTTGAATCAAGCAATTATCAATTTTATTTCAGTCTGTGCTGAATCTAAGAGGGAGGAACCCCTATAGCGTTCCAAGGGTTGATCCCTCTCAAGGATCAAAATCTATAGAGCTCCTTCTGTGGTTATATCACTTAATAGATTAAAATATGAGATGAGAAAAAAATTTGAACATGCTACATAGTTCTATTTATATTGGTTAGAGGATGAGATTTTCTCTATCAAGGTTAAATAGAATCATCATTTAAATCTTTAGATGGTTAGAGATCATATCTTCTATCCTTATCTTCTATCATGCCCCGTAAGATTGAGCTCCTGTCAAGGATGTTGATCTTGGATCAATGTAAAGAAAATATTTTGCGAGCAAGTAGTTTTGTGAGAGAGTCTGCTAGTTGATCTGTGGTATGTATGTGAGAAACTTATAATTGATGTCTGACAACTTGATCTCTAACGAAATGGAAGTATATGACAATGTGTTTCATATATGAGTGGAACATTAGATTGACGTATAGGCAGATGGCTCCAACATTATCTCGATATATTGTTGGAGTTAAGCTAGAGTTTATGTTAAATTCTTCAATTGAGTTATGCAGTAGTAGTGGCAATGGCTCGGTATTCAGTTTCAGTTGTAGACCTTACGATTGTATTCTGCTTCTTTGAATTTCAACTGATTGTATTTGCTCTAAGAAAGATAATATATCCCAATGTAGAGGTTTTGTCATCAATATTTTTCACCCAATTAGCATCGACAAATGCATAGAGATGAAGTAGTGAGTGTTTTCGGAGAAAGCGACCATGACTAAGAGTCCCTTTGAGATATCGTAGGATTTATTTTACTATAGACCAATCGATAGTAGATAATCGATGCATGAATTAAGATAATTTATTAACTGTAAACTAGATGTCTAGATGAGTAAGAGATAAGTACTGTAAGGAGCCAACTACTTGTCAATAGTGTAGGATCTGTAGTAACACTATCAAAATATAGCTTAAGTGATTCAATAGTAGAGAGTGGAGTGACAACCTTTTTGATGTTATGTATATTTGTCTTTGATAATAGATCTTGAATATACTTTATTTGAGATAGAAAAAGTCCTGAAGATGTGTAAGTAGCTTCCACTCCTAGACATTAATTTGAGGTTCTAAAATATTTAATAGAAAATCGATCTGTCAATTGCATAAGGAATTCCTTGATCTCCATAGAATTATTGCTTATGATAATAATATCATCCACATAGACTAGTAGATATATTATACATTCATTTTATTTTCTTAGGAATCACGAAGTACCTGACTTAGAGTTGATAAAGCTAATTGATACAAAAATATAAGCTAAGTTCGATGTGTTAGGCTCTTGAAGCTTGACGAAATCCATAAATAGTTTTTTATAATTTATAAACATATTTTGAATACAAAGGATGGATGAAGCTTAGAGGTTATTACATAAAGACATCTTCAATTAAAGTCCTCTTTATAAGAAAGCATTATTAACATCCAATTATCGTAATTCCCAAGCCAAACTTAGGATAAGTTGGATCGTTGTCGACTTAACAATGAGACTGAATGTTTCTATCAAGTCGATACTAGGTCGTTGATGAAAACCTTTAGCCACTAGACGTGCTTTATATCTAACAACAGATCTATTTGGGTTCTGCTTAATTTGAAAAACTCATTTACACCCGATGATATTTTATGTGTGATGAAAGAATACAAAGGTCCATATAGAATTATGGAGTAAGACATCATATTCTTCACACATGGCTTTACGCCAATGTGGGGATTTTTGAGCTTAAGTGATAGTGATGGGTTCAATTGGCTCTGGAGAAAGATTTGTTGTAGCATGAAGGTAAGTATTTGACATGTTTCGAAAATACTACTTTTGGAACATATGGTCATCGGATAGCTAGGTGTGACAGGATTATTAAGTTATATTGGTGGAGAGGCACAAACAAGTACATGGTCAAATGAAGGTAATTCAGAGTCACTAGGTCCATAAGAAGGTAATGGTAGTGGTTGTGTTTTTTAAGGTAATAGTATATCAATAGGATGTGTAACGATTTGAGAGATCTAGACATGTGTCTCCAATATATCAACAAAGGGGTGCTAGAGGAAAGGGGCAACCATTTGGTGTAGATCAATCTGCGACCACTGTGGGTTATGGGGCTCCTGTTCTTGTCCAACATGAAAATGACGTCGAGGTTTAGGTGCTCCACTGAATGTTGTCAAGTTCTCATAGGGAGGGTATGCGGCAGTAAGAAGGAAGCAACAGTGATGCTACTATGCACGGCCGAAGCAAAAGGCAGCAGTGGCAATCTGATGTTGCTGTGTGCGGTCAAAGTAGAAGGCAGCAGTGGCAATTTGACACTACTATGTGTGGCTGGAGCGAAAGGTAGCAGCAATAATCCTTCCTCTCTATCGATCGACGTCAATCCTAATTTGGGAAAGGAGGAGCCGCCACAAGAAAGGATGAGCGGAGGGGGTAGGGAGCCTGTTTTTGTAGAAGAAAAGTCGGAAGTGACGGGCAGTAGTAGGGATGCCTGTGGTTATAGGGCGTCGGTAGGTTGAGGTTGTGGTTGCCACAAAGGAATTGTTCAAATCAACAGATCTGTTCAATCGAGAGAGTTTGCTATCGTTGGATAGAAGAAAAAAAAAGATGGTCATTGGAATCGATGGTAGACTCCTAATTGCCAGAATCCCTCTTGGCCGTGCAGGAGGCAGTCTCCCACGGTGGCAAGAGTGATGCAGGATTAGATAGAGGTGAGGATGCGATGGTTGACGAGGTCTTGTTGTTCAAGTAGCGATCGCTTGATGTCTCGACGAAGGCTTCTCCTCTTACCGAGAGAAGACGATGAGGCCGCCGAGGCAGAAGTTGATGATGGTGAGGGAAGGGGAGGGCGATCGGGAAAGCAGTGCCAGGAATCACCGAAGGAGGATGATGGAGCCATCCTCAATGGTGGGGAGGAAGGAGTCCTGCGTCGACTGTGGAAGCGGGCATCGTCGATGGCGTTGTGGAGAGCTGCGATCATCAGCAGGATAGCGGAGGTCCTTGAGAGGCAATCGCGGAGGATGTCATTGATGCCCGTGTGGCCGAAGGAGCAGGAGGCATAGGAGAAGTGGCGGAGGGTCGGGAGTAGGTCCGTCGATGGTTCTCCCCTCGCGTCAACTAAAACACCATCTTTTGGCAACAAGAAAGAAAGAGAATCTCTCTTAAGCTCTGATACCATGATAGATTAACATTTGAGAAAAAAAAATACCGAATGTTTCATTAACATAAGAAATAGTTCTATTTATACTAAATCTTTTTATGAAGTTAAGCTTGAGATCATATCTTTTATACTTATCCTCTATCATATCTATATATTCA
This sequence comes from Ensete ventricosum, assembly GCA_029747655.1. NCBI lineage: Eukaryota > Viridiplantae > Streptophyta > Magnoliopsida > Zingiberales > Musaceae > Ensete > Ensete ventricosum. Next base: position 36,116,981 of record JAQQAF010000004.1, on the reverse strand, counting down.
TACATGCATTATTTAATCAATATATGCATGCATGCTATCTGTAATCCACTGGCATAAAATAGATGCCTGAAAGGACTACACAATGACATTAAACTCACGTTAACGCGCTAATCTCGCATTAAGAAGATTATTTAAAGAGCATGTAGGACAGAATGAACCATAAGGTAGAATAGCTCGGTAGAACCTCTAACGGAATTATATATATATATATATATATATTCTTGGCCCATTAATTTGGTGGTGGTCACGATCATAATGTTGATTTGGCATATCGAATCTTATCTCGTATTATGTTATCATAGTAGATCATGAGTTCATTATGTTTTGGATAAAAGATAATTCTTATCAATTTATTGATTTTCTTTTTTCTGGAAAAATGGTTATCCAACTCATCATGTTCAAAATGTGAATCCTGCCTCGGTCGAATGTAGCTGAGAGCACCCAAGGCAGTGTTGACCGCTCTAACGGAAAACGATCTCGTTGGAACTGCCACCACCTCCCATATTTAGACAGGTGGAGTGATCTCTGTGCGCATGCACCGTAGCCCATCTATAAGCTTTTTCACACACAATTCTTACCCTAACGTCTACCCACTCGTTTTATAGTGGCATATAAGTCTAGTTGCATGGGTCCACCGCATAGCCAACTGTTTGTCCAACCGCAACGTAGGTAAGATAAACGAGTACGTTTCAACAAGTAGGAAAATGATACGTATACATCTACGGAGGGAGAACCGTGCGCCTGCGAAGCCAATTCCCGAACTTACCCCGGGAAAGTTGGCACAGGAACTAATCCGGCGGCTACGCGGTCCGTTACATCGTGAGACCCGCCGTGAAGGCTACGATACCTCTAATTGTAAGGAAGGTTCGCCACGGGGTAAGACACAAGCGTGGGAAGAGGGTTTTGTTACCATTAACAGCCTAGGGGTAATTCCGTCAAACAAAGCACAACCATCGTAACTAAATACACCTCTTGCGAATCGGCCTCCGTCAATGGCCGTCTCTTTCAATAATATTTCGGCCGTCTCTTCCAATATTTACTCCCTCTCGAGCGTTTGTCTTCTCTCAATGAATCTCTTCCCTTGACAGAAGCAAATGTCTAGATCGATTCCTTGAAGACCTCATCACAAACCCGCACCAGAGGGGCTCTCGGATTTGTTCCCTGCTTTGTAGATTCGTGAATTAAACCGGATCCCTTCTTGCTTTTGCCAGGGGTTCTTTTGGTTCGGGTCTAAGAGTCTCGAATCTTGACGTTCGGCGATCTAGGGTTTTGAGGGGCGAGTTGGGGTTTGGTGAATTTTCTGTTCGGAGGTGAAGCATGGCGGGCAGCAGGCGGGGTGGATTGACCCCTCCGTTAGGTGAGGCTTCCGTTCTTGCTTTCCCCTCTTTTGGGTGTTCGATGAATGTATCTGTCCGCCCGTTTATTGGTGTCGGTGTTTTGGTAGTTAACTATCTTAGTCCTTCATGTCTAATTCGTGTGACACGGTCGCTTTATATGCTTTAGTGGTATTCTGTTCTATACATTCTGAGAATAGATTGGTGTGAATAATATGATAGTGAATTTACATGTAGTCTCGTGAGACAGTTTGGGAAAGAAGAATCGTTTGCTTTCTTTTATGTATTTTCTTTCTTGGTATTGGGCCTCTTAGAGCTCACAAGAACCATTATGGAATTATATGGTGGTTAATACTTTTTTGTGTTTTTAACTTTTGAGACTGTTCAGATAGGCAGTATACAATTAGTTCTTGCCAAAAAGAGTAGATGAGTGATCAGTGAAACATTTGATTATGCTTGAACGAAAACAGCAACATGAGTGATCAGTGAATCATTTGGAAACAGAGCAATTAAGTGATCAAGAAAGTAATCATTTGACTTCTAAATACAATATCTACTGATGTTTTAACAACTTAAATGGTTTTTCACTGTACCTAATTGTTCACAAATGTAAATATTTCTTTTCCTAATTTCCTTATAATTCTACCTTTTGACCTCAACATTCTTATCACAACTACACAAATTTTTTTGTATATATTAATTCTCAACTGCCTAAAAATAACTATTTTATAGAATTTTTCTTCTAATCTAAAAGATCTTGGTGATCACACAGAACTTCTGATGCCCCTTTCCGTTTTAACCATCATATAAATAATATCATTCTGAATCTCCATTAATCTCTTCATTTTGTTAAATAATCAATCAAAGACATCAATAACTTTTACTTAATAAAACTTCTTATTAATTCAAATGAACTATATTCTCAATTCTACCCGTAGGATTACTAAAATTATATCTTATATTCAGTCTCATTACTACTTATATTAAAAACCTTTAGTTTCTAGGTGTCTTTATAATTTGAATGAAAATTTAGTGTCATTTAAACTTCCATCAATCAAAACATTACTATCAGCAAATGCACCAGGAGATCTAATGTATAAAGTTCGTTCATTATCAATGTGAATAGATAAGGTTTTAATATGGATTTTTGATGTAGCACTATTCTAAGAAACTCATTAGGTTCTAACACTGTTGTCTACAATATTATAAATATCTTTAATAACATCATTTAGTTAGTGGATATACTTTTCTTCTAAAGCCCACCACAAGTCTTAAATTTAGTAAATGCCATATGCAAATCTTTCTTTTTTTCTTGATACTTTTCCATTATTTTAATAAATAATATCTTTACTATTGATCTTCTTGGCATAAATCCAAATTGATTTTTTGAGATATTTGTTCCACATGTTATTCAACTTTTAATCACCCTTTCCCAAATTTTCATAGTGTGACTCATAATCTTAGTTCCTCTATAATTATAACTATTCTGGATATCATCCTTACTGTAATACGTTGGTGTTAAAAAGCTTTTCCTCTTTAGGCATCTTTCTAAGTCTCAAAATTTTATTAAAAAAACTAGTTAACCAAACTAGTTTACATTGGATGACTGCCCTTTGAGTTATCCTGATTTCTGAATGTGTTGTTGCTTTTATTTATTAGATTTATCATTATATCATGAACATATTTGTTCCTGTGGGCGGTAGTTATTGGTAATGAATAGCCGCTTATGTTTGCTATACGAAACAGTAGTTGGATCTATGGTTTTCACATATTTGAAGGTATGGAATGGCTAAAATGACAATTTTAGAAACCTTTCAAGATCAGAATATTATAATACAATATATCTATCTTGATATCTTATCCATATCTCATCTGTACTTACTGGAAGGTATTCTATGCTTGGTCCTAATTTTTTCTTTTATTACAGTGTAATTTGTAATTCTTGGTACCACTTGTATTACATCTGTCTTAAAGGTTCATGCAGCTCTGCTTTTTTGAGTTAGCATCAAATTCGTGCTGTGCTCTTAATTTTTTGTAGCTCAATAAATTGGCATGCCATGCAACTCATGTAGTGAGATATATTGGCAACCAATCCGGTTGCTTTTTTGTATGCAATATACCTTACACATGCTGAAATATAGTCCAGTGGTATATAACAATCATCATATAATATTGACATATCATACTGATCCAAGAGAGGATCAGTACGTGGCCAGAACTTGATATTCAATTTCTGCTTTACATTCTGGTGACCACAAATATTGTTGATGTTTTTATTTTTCTTTTTTCTTTTTTATTATTCGGATTAAATGATTTCATTATGAATACACAGATATTGAGCAGATACTTATGGAAGCACAACATCGATGGTTACGCCCTGCTGAAATTTGTGAAGTACTTCAAAACTATAGGAAATTCCGTATTGCTCCAGAGCCACCAAGAAGACCTCAGAGTATGATATGCTGCAACTTTTATCACGACTCAATTATTTCTAAGTGGTTAATTCTATTTATGAATCTTTATTCCTAGTGGTTGCTTTGGATAGTACCCTAAATAAATTTCTTAGTTTATCTAAATCAGTATGTCTTGAACTTGTTCATTATACTTACAAACACAAACATGTTCTGATTATTATGTAAAAATGAATAACATATGTGTGTGTGTGTGTATAACTAGATAGATTTGAAAATTAAGGAACTGACTATGCCCAAGTTATGTACAAAAATTATTATTAAAGCATTTTTCTATATTAAGCATTCAATTGTTAGATGAACTTGCTTCCAAAGTACTCCTATCATTTTTTATGTCTATTCATGAATCATGATATAATTCATCGATGGTTTCTGGAGCAAGTCAGATATGTTGAAGATGGATGTTATTGTTTTAATTAACTCAAATGTTAAGCTTTGACTGCTCTGTTTTACTACACTTTCTCTGTTGAATAATTTTGTGATGCTTTTGCTTCAGGCGGATCTATTTTTCTATTTGATCGCAAGGTGTTACGGTACTTCAGGAAGGATGGCCATAGCTGGAGAAAGAAAAAAGATGGGAAGACGGTGAAAGAAGCTCACGAGAGGCTAAAGGTATTTGAAACTTGGAATTGGACTTTTTCCATGCTGCATTGATAGAGTGGTTGATACAATTTTTTTTATGATTTAATTAAAATATGCAAAGGTTGGATGTTTAGAATTATACTTTTTGTCAAGGTTTACAATTTCGACCTGTACCGCTCGGTACGAGCGGTACATATCGGTCCGCCAGGTTACCGATACACGGACCGCCCACTACCGGGCGGTTCCATCAAAAATCGATCGTCAGCGGTCGATTTTGGTTGTCGGCGGCCGATTGAAGAAGAATCGACCGTCGGTGGTCGATTGAGAGAGAAATCGACTGTCGACGGTTGATTGAGAGAGAAATCGACCATCGGCGGTCGATTGAGGAAGAAAAAGGGAAGAAGAAGAGGAAAAGAAAAAAAAAGAAGAGGGAAGAAAGAATACCTCGCCAGTGGGTCGTATGCGCGCCGTCGCTGCCCGCGGCCGCTTTTTCTCCCGCGCGGGGAGACGCTTGCCCGCGGGTCGCCTGCGCGCCGCCTGCGGCCACGGCCACGGTCGCTTTTTCTCCCGCGTGAGGAGACGGAGCGTCTCCCCGCGCAGGGAGACAGATCGAGGCGACGTCACCCCCTTTTCTTTTTCGTTTTTAATATTTTAATATTTTAATAATATGTAAATATAATATTTTAATATAAAATATATATTATATTTTAATATCGGGCGGTATGCACTGTGCATACCATCTGGTACAGGTCCCGTACCGGTACCGACAATATATCGGTACATTGGTACGGACCGGTAAGTCAAACCTTGCTTTTTGTAACATATTGTTCCATGGACAAGCAGGCTCTTTATATACTTAAATGGATGTATATGCATGAATTCTACTATTTAGGTGGAATGAATCCCATTCAAAGATTTTCAAGGGTGATGTGCCGTTTCACAAGTTTACCTTTTTTAAAAATTTATTTATTGTCCAATAGTGGACAAGTATATCTGGTTTTTGAACCTTGGTTGACTAAGAGGATCTTTGCTCCTTTGCAAGTTTTTGAGAAACTTACTTTATTTTAGTTAAGTTTTAGTTTTAAGTGCAAAGTACTACTCTACAAGTTACCAAGTCAATCAATTTTTGTTTAACTTCCATCTTAAACTCTGTAAAATGTAAGTCAATATTTAAAAGTCCAACCAATTGAAGTTTTATGATTCCAGGTTGGAAGTGTTGATATGCTTCATTGCTATTATGCCCATGGTGAAGAGAATGAAAATTTTCAAAGACGTAGTTATTGGATGTTGGAAGGGTGAGTTTTTATGAAAATTTATTCGTCAGAATTTGGATTTTGCAGGCTTTTAACAATGTGATTTCTTGACCTTCTGTTGAGTTTTGTCATACTCATGTTTTCTTGACTTAAAAGTATTTTTTTAATTAAGTTTTAGTTTTTATATATATACTTAGGTTATATTCTTGTTTTAAGGCAAGTGATGTGTTGGATCCATGATGAATATGACTGAAGTTCACTTTAGCTTGTCAAAAAAATTGTGCCTTTAGTTTCTCCTTAGAATTATATTTCTGAATTATTTAAGTATGACACTGCTTACAATTGAAATCGTAATTGCAGAACTCTGCTTAAGTTGGTCATTACTATTTGTTCATTTTATTTAACCAATTCCTTTGCACATATATTTTTATTCATTCAAGATTGAATTTGAAAAATATGATGATGTGCGTTCTCCATGTAAGTAACAACTTTAAAATGGTTTTGGAGTAGTGTGGTATGAAAGACAGCTAAAGTAATTATTAGAAATTGAAAGCTTAGTGGTAAACATGTTCATTCTGGATTTTATTTGTTGTAATATATAATGTTCTTATGAAATATAAAAATTGGATTAGGGAAAGGAACCTAAGCAGGCAATCGATGACCTATTGAAGCAGTTGATTTTGAAGTAAAAAAAAGCAGAAATTAGTGACAAATTTAGACCGAAGAAAAATAATTTGTAAAACTGGAAATATGTTTGGTGATGATGATGTATTCATAATGATGATTTGTGAAAGACAGAGAACAAGGCAGCAAGAGAAGGCAACTTTAGCAAATCGGAATTTTTCACCCGTTTTCTCTCTTTAAATGTGTATAAGTTATTTTATAGCCTTTTAACTTTTGTTTGAAAGTTCACCTTTTTGGTTATTTTTGTTAGTTTTGTGTGCTTCCACAGATTCTTATCTTTAGAACTGATTATCCTTGAGGTTTTTCTTCTAAATGTTAATTTTACAACTTCTTTTACAAGTGAGAGGCATATTTTAATTTTTTTAGCACCTGATCTTAACCAAACTAGTGATATATTATCATGTTTATGAAAGTGAAACACTTCATAACCTATCTATATTTTTACTAATACACTGTGTCCGTACCAAGTTTTAATGTTTTGGCTTTTTGGATTCCTTAAGAGTACCACGAATAATTTACATATCAAAATTGTGGCTTTGTGTTTACGGCTTTTGTATGAAATACAACTTTGTTCTTGCATTTTTTTTAATATCTAAATATATATCATTACTTTATACTTCTATGCCTATATATTTGTATTTTCCAACTTTGAACCAATAAATGCCACATATATTCTTCTTTAGAACTAAGAGCTTGTCCTCAAACAACATATAACTTAACTAATTTTAACTGTATTAATTTATTTGTCTACTTGAATTTTTTGGTTGGATATGCTGAAGCTCATTCAGAATGTCAAATTACTGCAAGTGCTGAAAACAAAATTTTCAGGACTGGGACAAATCCCAACTGTTAATATCTAGTTATTCAAGGAATGCTGTATTGTGTATTGTATCGACCAGTATGTACTGGTACAAAACAAAATTTTCAGGACTGGGACAAATCCCAACTGTTAATATCTAGTTATTCAAGGAATGCTGTATTGAGTACCAGACTTGTACCGACCAGTATGTATCGGTACAACACATGATACATCAATAGGTACCGGTGTTATAAGATGAAGGAGAAGAGGAAGGTGCTGTGGAGGAAGAGGAGGAAGAGAGGAAGGCACAGTGGAGGAAAAGGAGGAAGAAGAAAGAGAAAGAGGAAAGAAGGAGCCAGAGGAAGGAAGAAGAGGAGGCAGTGGAGGAAGAAAAAGGAGAGGAAGTGGTGGAGGAGGATGATGATACATGGTGGAGGAGGATGATAATGAAGTGTATCAGAGAGGTAGGCGGCAATGAAAGGCAGCGGCGGTTACATCAGATGGCAAAGCAACAACATCGGTTAGATGCTCCCCATGAGAAGAGGGCTTGTGTACTGTTTTAAATTTCTTTTTTTTAAATTTTTTATTGGGTTGGATCGGACCACCCGAATGGCGACAGTCTACATACCAGTCCGCACTCGAACCAGTACATACTGCCCATTTCGTACCAGGCGAAATGGAGAACAATTTTTTTAACCATATCAATTTGTATCTTTTGTTTGCTTGTTTGATTTGTTTGTTGAGTTTTTGGCCTAGTATTTCTGAAAACCAATCTTTAAGGTATGGGACAAAACCAAAACTCATAATATAGGTTGTCTTGGTAATTATTATTTAAGGCAACATATGGCATGTAGGTACTATGCTGTTAATCAATGATTTTAAAATCGTATCATACCGGGTGATACATATGGCTAGGCTAGTAGACCGACATGCGGACCGCTCACTATTGGGCAATACCAAGGGAGGACAGCGACCAAGCGGAGGAGGGAGACCCAGCTGACCGACACATGAACCGCCCGCTACAGAGCGGTGGCAATGAAGGAGGGGGACCAAGCTATCACGGACTTAGCTGAATTTGCCTAAGCTGTGTGGCACGCTAGCGGCAAACTAAAGGAGTTAGCTGGAATTGCCTAAGTCGTGAAGCAACCTTGCCTAATGTTTCGGACTTAGTTGAGATTGCCTAAGTCATGAAACACCGAAGCGTTATTTGCCCGCAAAGGGTCAACCCACTTGCAACTTTGTGCGGGTCCCGAAGGACCTGCAAAAAAGAAGTTGATTAGTTTGAAAACGAAGGCGGACAAGTCCCAACGTCTCTCAAAGAGGGAAGGGAGCGTAACATAACTTTAGAGGCCTGTATGAATGGTCGCAAGTCCACAAACGACGATTCCCAAGATGCCGGATGCAAGACAAATTCAACTTTTGATGAATGCTCATGCCCGACATATAATTGAAGCCCCATCCAGCCTTGTGCCACCTAGGTGGTTCCAGGGTGCTGAGATGGCTAACGTTTTGGGCCTCTCAGAGTGGTCGTTGTAGCACGCGAAAATGACCCAAAACAAAGCTGTTTTGACTCTGCGTAGCTAGCGGTCGTTTTGCAGCGTTACAGATTGTTTTCGTTCGTATTTCTTAGGCAAAATCACATAAAATCAAGTCAAAACATGCTGCCAAACATCTGTACAATCAAGCAAAAACGATGAACGGTTCGCTGAGCGAAGATGTTGCGGTTGTGCGACGATCGTTCGTGGCATTCTCCCCCACTTAAACTGTCGATGCCCTCGTTGATGCTTGTTTGTAGGCTTCGACGATGACTTTTTCATGTCGTAGGGCGTCTTCAGGTTCCCAACTGGCTTTTGTTCGGGGAAGCTTTCGCCACTTCACCAAGTACTCGGTTTGCTCTGCTCAGTTGGATAGCTTTGTCTTGCGATCCGCTAGAATGATTTCAACTCGCTTCTTGTAAGAGGCCCCGGTGGGGCTAGTCGAGTTGGAACATTTCGATAATCGTCTTGCGGATCTGAGTGTTAGGCTTTCAAGTTGCTTGCATGGAAGACATCGTAAATTTTGAGCCATGTCGGCAGTTGCAAGTTGTAGGAGACATTGTCTACCCTGCCAACGATTGGGAAGGGCCCTTCATACTTGCGTACCAATCCTTTGTGTACTTTGTGTCGAAAGAACTGAAGTGATGCTGGTTGGAGCTTCACCTACACCAAGTCACTAACTTTGAACTCCTGTAGTCGCCTTCCCAAGTTAGCCCACTTCTTCATCTTTTTGGCCGCCTTCTCCAAGTTAGCCCATGCAATATCTGCATTCCAATGCCACTCCTTTGCGAAGTGATATGCTCATGGACTACTCCCTGTATAACCAATAGCCAAGGTGTGAGGAGTCGACGGCTGCTGTCCCGTAATAATCACGAAGGGGCTCTTGTTGGATGCAGAGCTCCGCTGCAAGTTGTAGGAAAATTGAACTATGTCCAACAGCTTCACCCAATCTCGTTGGTTGGCACTCATATAGTGCCGGAGATATTGCTCCAAGAACGAATTGAACTTTCAGTCTGGCCATCCGTCTGAGGATGGAGGCTTGTGGAGAAGTATAACTTGGACCCCAGCAGTTTGAATAGCTGAGTCCAAAATCGTCCTAAGAACTATGCATCTCGATCACTAATGATTTTGTGTGGGATTCCCTAATACTTCACCACATTCTTCATCATCAACTTGGTCGCCTCCTCTGCTAAACAGTGTAGGGGTGCAACAATGAATGTTGCATACTTTGAAAATTGATCGACCACTATGAGTATCGATCCTTGTCCCCCTACTGCTGGCAAGCTTGATATGAAGTCCAAAGAGATGCTCTCCTATGGCCTTTCTGTTATGGGCAACGGCTCCAAAAGTCTCACCGGCTTTCGCTGCTCTACCTTATCTTGTTGGCAAGTAAGGCATGTTCGAACATAATTCTCCACATCAGTCCCCATCTTCGGCCAATAGAAGGCCCTCTCCACGAGAGCCATTATTCGATGAATACCTGGGATGTCCAGCCCAAAAGGAATCATGACACTCTTTCAAGACTTCACGCCTTAAATTGTTCGCTCGCGAACATAAACTTTATTCCCTTTGGTATAGATGAGTCCCTCCTGGACCCAAAATTGTCGTGTCTTGCCCTCTTTGATGAGTTGCATCAAGGTTACTGCCTGAGGATCGTTGCATAGTCCATCCTTGATTTTGGAAAGGAAGTTGGAGTGCAATTAACTTGCTTGGTCTCCACCCTCCAACTGTATAGCATTCACTAGTTCCATTTCTGGCTCAATGCATCGGCCACGATGTTTATCTTTCCGGGCTTGTACTCCATTACCATGTCGAACTCGGCTAAGAAGTCTTGTCATCGTGCTTTTTTCGAGAATAGTTTCTTTTGAGTTTAGAAGTAACTCAATGCGATATTGTTTGTCCTTAGCACAAATGGTGCTCTCAGAAGGTAGTGTCGCCACACTCGTAGATAGTGTACCATCGCTGTTATCTCCTTCTCATGCACTGGATATCGCCGTTCGGTTTCGTTGAGCTTGCAACTCTCGTAGGCCACTGGGTGACCCTCATGTATAAGTACTCCCCTAATAGCGAAGTCAGAAGCATTTGTATCGACTTCAAAAGACTTCCTATAGTCTAGTAATTTGAGCACTGGTTCCTCCAACACAACAGTCTTTAGGTCTTGGAATGTCGCTTCACATTTGTCCGACCATCTTCGAGATTGCTCCTTCTTTAGCAACTCCGTTAGTGGAGCTGCGCGCTTCGAATATCCAGCTATGAAGCGTCGATAATAGTTGACGAACCCAAGGAAGGATATCAACTTTGGCACTTCTTTGGTTTTTGCCATTCCTCCTCAGCTTGCACCTTAGACTTGTCCATTCGGATGGAACCGCTGTCGATTCAATGCCTCAAGAATAGAATTTTCGTCTGAGCAAAGTAGCACTGCTCCCTCTTCACAATCAAGGTGTTCTCCCTGAGACTGAAAATTGTTCGAAGATGTTCAACATGCTCCTTAAGTATTTAGCTATAGACGATGATATCGTCCAAGTAGATGATCACAAACTTGTCCAAATACTCAATGAAAGTTAATTAAAGTGCAGAATGTGGCCACTGGGCATCACCAGGAACTCAAATGCTCCATACCTGGTCACACAGGTAGTCTTCGCTTCGTTGCCTTCTACAATACGCACCTGCCAATACCCCGACCGAAGGTTGAGTTTGAAGAATTAGCCTTGCCCAGTTGTTCAAACAAATCCGTAATGAGCGAGATGAGATATTTGTTCTTCACCATCACTTTGTTTAGGGCTTGATAATCGACACATAATCAGAGGCTCCCATCTTGTTTCTTCTGGAAGAGGGCTAGAGCTCCAAATGGCGCTTTTGAACTACGGATGAGACCATCGGTTAGTAGTTTGTCTAATTGTTTTCTGAGTTCTGCCAACTCTGGAGGGGCTATGTGATATGGTGGTCTGGCTTGAGGCTTAACTCCCGGCTTCAGCTCAATATGATGATGATCCACGCATCTGCGTGGTGGTAGAGTTTTCAGCAACTCAGTCGGCATCACATCTGAGAACTCCTTCAGAATGTTTATCACCACGGCAGGGCCAAGTGTCTCTAGCTTTATAGCAGCTACAACGGTTGATTTACCTTTTTGTACCCCTTTTTTCAATTGTAATTAATGTCGATATTTGTTGTGGATCCATGGTTCCTCCTTGTGAAACTGGAACCACGCAGGGGTTGTCGCCTCCCATTAGACATAGGGAGTTCAGGAACGGCATGAGCACCAACTTCGCTGCGTGCATGAACTCCATTCCGAGAATCACTTAGAAGTCGTCCAATGGCACCGCCATCATGTTTGTGCTCTCGCTCCATGTTTTGATCGTGATGGGGACCCCCTTTGCTAGTCCAGAGATTCGCTTGGCCTCCGAGTTCTCAGCCTTCATACGACTTTGGTTCTTCTCCAAGATTAATCCAAGTCGCTTAGCTTCTCGATCGACAATAAAGTTATGGGTAGCGCCCTTGTCCACCATTGCACGGGTTGTTCGGCCATTTAGTTTGATGTCCACATACATCAACTCACTGCTCCTTGCCTTCAATGGTTTTGTCTTCGTGTTCTCCCCCACTTGACCCTGCAACACATTCAACAAATGCATTGCTCCCATTTGGGGTCCTTGCGACTCCTCATCATCGCTGCTGGATTCAGAACTGCTTGAACTAAGGGCAACGACTTTGCCCTTGTCCGACTTATGGTAGTGTATTGATGCAGTTAAAGCATTGAGTGTCTGCTTTTGCTGGCACTCCCTCACTATGTGCGGTCCTCCGCACAAGAAGCATCCGCCAGGTTTCTGGCCTTTGCGTTTTGAGCTTAGTCCCTTGTGGAAGTTCTTCTTCCTTTGTTCGCTCCTAGACTCCTTCGCTTGAGAGTATTTTGTTGGACGATTTCCTGAGGATTGTTTTTTTTTTCCTAAGTCCTCCAAAGAAACAAAGTCAGTTAGTCTTTCTACTTCTATAATTGCCCCGACCACGTCGATGACATTCCTCCGATGTAGTTCTTGTTGTGCCATGGCTTCAGGCCGTCGAGGAAGCTGAATAGCTTGTCCTTCTCGGACATGTCCTGTATATCCAACATCAGTGCCAAAAATTATCACATAATCTCAAATTGATGTACTTTGGCGGAGTTGTCTCAGTTTGCTTCTTGCGACAAACTCTGTGTTCTCGGGCAAGAATTGAGTTCTCTACTCTCGCTTTAAGTCTTCCCATGTGTCCACTCTCCATCAGTCTTGCTAGATCTCTTCCCAACGGGTTCGCCACCAAAGTTTTACATCTCCATTCATATACATTGTTGCTATTGAAACTTCGGTTTTCTCAGAATCGGGCTTTGTAGCACAAAAATATTGTTCCACCAAGAGGGATGGGATTGTGTGTCTCGAGGTCGGACAGGTGCGTGGGAGGGCAACGGAACTTGTGGGAGGGACGTAGCGGCGATGGAGGAGGGCCACCAAGAGGCGGGTGTCGCCGGGAAGGTGATGGGAGGAGCAGGAGCGAGAGAGAGAGAGAGGAAAGGAGAAAGCGAGGGGGAGGGATGGGGTTTTTGAATGGTTTGACATCAAGGTTCCTATTTTGGGTACTGGATCGCGTTCCGTGGCTGGACGAGTATATGTCTGGTCCCTTTCAGCAAACTGATGTAAGGAAGGAAGAGGAAGAAAAAGAAGGAAGAAGAGTAGAAGAACGAGAAGAGGAGATGTACAATAGTCGCATCGTCATGCGACAGTGATAGGTAAAGGAAACCCTCGCTAGGAGTCACACTCCTCATGAGCCCTAGAGCATTGTGCATTTAAAGAAAAAAGAAACGGTTTTAAGTGAACCAAACCGCCTGGTTTTAAGTGAACCAAACCACCTGGTTTTAAGTATTCTGTAATCTTACACCAATAAGGGCTGCATCCAAGTAAGAGATGTTGATCTCCAATGACACAGGGCCGCGTAGAACCGACCACAGCCACCAGCAAATACATCGACATCACCGTGGAGGACGCTGTGGGAGCTTTGCAAATGAGTGAGGAAAGAGAGTGAGATAGATACGGTCGAAATGATAGGAGAGGTGATGGGCTATTACGGTGAGACGAGAAGGGATGGTGAATGAGCAGAGGATGCCGAGTTCCACGCGATTGAGGCATCGAGGCATAGGTGGAGGCCATTGATGACGAGGGCATTGAGGAAACCAGTTGGGAGGGAGGCATTAACATCTGCATCACCGGCAAGCTTGACCAGGGATTTCTTAACCGCCTCTAGATCCATTGGATTGTGGAGAGAGAGAGAGAGAGAGAATGCAATGCTTTAGAGAAGGGCCTATCTCCAAATCTCATCACAAGATAGAGGGGCCCAAAGCAACTCATCAGGCCTTTTCTGTCTTTGCTGCTAAGGTAACTCCGCCACAACTCAGCCCTCGATTTCCTACCCAGACTGTTACTCTCACGTTCGATTATATTCTTCGATGTGGGCCATCTTGGCAAACCGCTCATACTGCTCGGTACACCAGTACCATACTGTACTGAGCAACGTTCAGTACATCAGTACGGTACGAGATTAAAAACCTTGCTGTGGACTGAGAAACTTATTTGATAAGTGTGATATGTGACCATCGCAAATCTTCTCCGAGGACATGGGCATGTATCAAAGTTTTCTTAAGAATTAGGATCTGGTAAAGTTTCCATGAAACTATTGAATGTTTTTTTTCTATCTATGATGAATTAGCCATCATATTTTGCATACCTTGTAATAAAATTTACGTTTTTCTTGGTTCTTGGTGCTGATATTGTAGTTAAAAAAACAAATTGTCTAGTTCCCTCAAAGGTTAGTGGAGAGAAAATCAAATTCCTGGCATTTAGGCATAATTATTATGCTATTAGTACAACAACAACGAGCTGTAATGTTCCATGTATTACTGCATATGGTCATTTCTTATCCATTAGTTTTTTCATGATAGTTTAATTGTCTTATTGGTTAAGAGAAGATTACAAAAGAAAGAAGCAACAACATCAGCATTGAAACTTTATAATATAAAGTTTATATTTTGTTAAATTATTTGAAAAATACACAATTAGTTCCATTGTAAAAAAAGAAACATTACTTCTTAACTGTGATTATCTATCATTGTTTTTATGTTGTATGCAATATATGTGTGCATAATTGCAAGTTAATTGGTTCACATGATCGTATATATTTTGAATATTCTTGTACCTTTAGATCATTGACTTCAAGCATTTATCTATCTACTGTTGCAGGGGTCTCATGAACATTGTTCTTGTACATTATCGTGAAGTCAAGGTTGCAATTCAGCTCTTTGAGTAATCGTATTTGATCTCATTTATCTTTAGCATTCTATAATGGAGTTAGCTTAATTTATCTTGTTTGTTCCCTGCGGCAGTGAGTGTATATGATGCTTCTTTGGTGGTTCTTACCCTGTCATGAATGTCACAAATGTTGAGTAGTTCTTTTCCTATTGTATATCTTATGTTATTATATAAAAATGACTTGTATCGAATTGATTGTCTGACTTAGCTTCATTTTCACTTCCATAATCTATATTTGACAGTCTTTGTTCCTCCCTATAATTTCATTTAAAGACCAATACTTTTTGAACATTTTGATGTGGGGCAACAGATGGATTGTTATGAGCATGCCCCAAGAATTTAGGAACACCATGCAAGACATTCTCATTAAATGATACATTTCTTGAACAATTTTCTGTGAATAAGCAATTGGATTGTGGATACGTCTGTCGCATAACCCTAATAAGGGATGAGATTAGCTGACCATTTTGATCCAAATAATCCTACCAGACCTGATATTAAAGCTGGGTCCAATTATTTCCTTAAATTTAAATTAATACTTCTCATTGTGAGTGACATGTTTCTGCTTTGATAAGCTTTGTCTGTTATGGTAAAAACATACCAAAAACAAAATTATTGGCTAGATCTGGTTTAGATCATCAGATTGGATTTGATCTGAATTCGCCTAAGGTTCGCTGGAACTGACTAGGATATTTGGCAGCATCAGGTGAAGGGATTTTATTGGAACCTGTTCAGATGGACTAGATTGGGTAAATTCCACCAACTTTGACTATGATTCCCAGGACTAACCCGAATTAGTTTTGTGACCATAACTGTATGTATTTTGTTGAGTCTAATGGAATTTGTGAATATCTACTATTAGACTTGGATATGAAGAGATCTGCGAAAGTGAACCAATGTTGACATCCTGAAGGTGAGTTTTCACACCCAAACATCCAAGAGTTTTAGACCATCAATTCAAATTGACCAATTTCTGAAACTTCTGGTTTACCATCTTGTTTCTTCAATGAAAAATGATTTTATCTATTGAGATTAACAAAAGCAGAAGCAACTAGAGTATTGAGGTAGGTAGCGGGATCAAAATTCTCTCCCCATGACTTGCTAGAGTTGATGGAGAAGCAACAGAATGGGCCCAATCTCCTCCTGATTCAGGTGTCTAAAGCTAATAATGTTGACCTTTCT